>JAOYMU010000098.1:22424114-22438837 GCA_025802295.1 Psammodynastes pulverulentus
GAGCCTGGGGAGACCGTTTTTGCCTTCCAGGAGGCTCGAAGAAAGCCTCCAGAGCCCACGGAGGGCAAAAACGCCCCCTGCCACGGTGCAGGAGGCTGACTAGACCATGCCCACCATGGCCACACCCACCCAGCAACCGGGCAGAAAAGCCCTTGCTAAAAATTTTGAAGCCCACCCCTGTAGTCCTGGGAAACAATTGTGGCATTCTGAAGAATGTGATTAGCTGCACACACTCTTAAGAGTGTTGGATTGGGAAGTCCTTGATTAAAATCCTCCATTAGTGATTAAAAAAATCACTGGATGGTCTCATTTCAGGAGCAACTCTCTCTCTCTCTCTTTCTCTCTTTCTCTCTCTTTCTCTCATCTCTCTCTCATCTCTTTTTCCAGAGCTCTAGTCACAGGACTGGCCCATTGGTCGTCCCAGAGCAGCTCCTCCACCCGGGTGCGCTGCGGACCACCAAAATTTTCTCTTGGACCACCAGTAGTCCCCGGACCACTGGTTGAAGACCTCTGCTCTAGAACAGATGGCTCTCTTTTGAACTTCTTTTCTGTTCCTGTTTCCTCAGCATTTTTAACTAAAGGTGTCACAGAGGATCTTATACCTCCAACAAATGTGCTTTGCGAAGGTAATAATGATTCTCTTAAGTATTTTCTTTGGGATTGAAAGAGCTGGAGATTAGACACTGAAAAAATTATCAAGTTGCCCTAAAAGTAGTTGATGATTAAATGATTCTTAGGATAGATTTTTATGAGACCAGATTGTAAGTACTGGCTGGTTTCTGCATTCCATGGCATTCTTTTTTCAAGAGAAAAATGCAAGGAAAAATGACAATGTGATATATCTAAAATGTTGACATAGCCCTACCAATTGTAAATTTTAGGCCATAAAGAGTGTTCAATTGTCTCAAATGAGCTTTTTTCTTTCCATGTTGTATAGATATTACTTTGCTCCTTGAAACCATCAGTTAAAGAAAATTTCCCTTTTTTAAAAAAAAAAAGATCTTGACGAAACTTTAGCAGTTGAAAGCAGAATGGATACATAATGATGGATATAGCAATTTCCTTCTCAAAGGGCCTTCAATTCTATTTAAATAAATAGACAAACAAAATATTTCCTTCTCTGCAATCTAGATGGAGAAGAACCATAATATTATTGTTATTGATGGCAATAGGGTAAAAAAGACACATTTCCTATACGACACTTGAAAGAAGAGAAAGTACTTCTTAATCCAAATTAAATCTGCCTCCCTCCCCAAATGCAAGTTAAGCTCCTTGTAATAAAATTTATTTCTGGAGAGCAGGTCAATCGATTGCTTACCTTCTTAGAAACCAGAATTGATTATGGTGATGCTGCAATAAAGAGATCTACCCTTCAGTCCCTCCAACTTGGATGTGAGGTGCAGCCTTTCCAGGAATGTGAATTTGTTGGCAACTCACAGATTTGTTGCTATTTTCCCTCCCTCCTATCTCTCACACACAGGAAATGAGCATCACAGGCTGTTACTCTGAAAGCAAGGCCCCATCTGAGGATTTTGCCTCAACGCTCGAGCACGGCTCCGGTTCCAGGAATGGGCAACACGGATCGTTCTCAGCCCCACACTTTTGAAGAAATTTAGAGGATGTCTGCTTTCCTGAGGCAAATTTCCTTTTTCCGCTCTGCGTTTTTGAAACCAGCTTCTCTGCTTTCAAATAACACAGAGTGTACTGCCAAAAAAACAGGAGAGAGAGAGAGAGAAAGAGGTTGCCCTGGTCAGTTTCATCATTAGTAGAGTGAGGCAACTGCAGGTTCTGAGAAGAGGACCAAATCCTTGGAGGAAGGAACCATTTAGCTTCAATTAGTCACTCACATGAAGAGAACATTTACCCATTGCTGGTCTTGCAAGTAGACCCCACTCTCAGCTCTGTTCTGCATGTGAAACAGAGAAAGTGGACTCCCTGCTCTTCATCTCAACAGCAAAGCACCTTGCTTGGAGACACCTGTTTTGACATGCCCAGATTGCATGAGGCACTTTGAAACAGTCACTAGAGGGGGCCTTGAGATTTCATTGGGAACCATTGCTGTTTTCCATTTATTTCACTTTCCTCCTCTGAACGATGGGGGATTAAATCATGAACTCTCATGGTTTCATTTGTTTCAACTACTATGGTAGCTGTTAAAGTCTCCATGAAAGTAATACCCATGTTTCACTGAAAATAAGACCGGGTCTTATATTAATTTTTGCTCCAAAAGACACATTAGAGCTTATTTTCTAGTTAGGTCTTATTTTGGGGGAAATATGGTACGAAATGCACCTATCTGGTTGATAACTGTGGCTTATTTTGGGGGGTAGGGCTTATATTACAAGCATCCTGAAAAATCACGCTAGGTCTTATTTTCCAAATTGAGTCTTATTTTAGGGAAAATGGTATCAAAAATATGTCTGTGCATTTTTCTCTTTATAGAATCAGAGAATTCAAAAGTCAATCCCACCACTGCAGGAATCTAAATTATTTATGAGCCTTTGCTTGGACATATCCAATGAAAAGAGGATTTATAATAAGGCAAGATGCTTGCAAAAACTGTATGGCTTTCTGGAGCTCTTTCAGTCTGGTATAACTCCGAGATTGATGTTGACAGCTCTTTTGGATCACCAATGGTTTGTTCAGGGTGTGGGGACTGCATCTCTCTTGGTTCTCATTGAGCTTTCTAGATTATTGACCATGGTATCTTTCTGTATTGATTCAAGGGACTGGGAAGCATGGTGTTAAGGAAGGTCATCATCCAATGAGTATTGGTGAGGGTCTGCTTTGCAAAGTGTCTTTGGGACCCACTGTCATACTACTTTTATTTTACATGGAATACCTTGGTACTCAACTGCTTTGAAGCTCATTGAATTTGGTGTTCAATGCATTTTGATGCAAATTTTGGCCCAGTACTCTTTATTTGTTTGGTACTCAATGCACAAGCTGGAACTTGTTAGTGTCAGCTGTCTTATGACTCACTACATTATTCCTTATGGGAAAAAATTGTTTGGTACTCATCATTTTTGGCATTCATCATTTTTGGTACTCATTGCGCCTCCTGGAATTAATTAAAGATGAGTACCAAGATATCACTGTACCTGTTGCCGAGCAAAATTATTGCTTTGAAACTATTTTCATGGGTTTCCTGGAAGTGTCTGTTGAGACACAGTTGTGTAACCAGGCCACTGCTCTATAGCAGAAATGAATCTTTGAATCTCCTTAGCATGCCCTCTAAGCATGTCCCAATAGATTATGGAAATTATATAATGTGGTTTCTTGCCATTTTGAGGCATGAGACATACAGACATACATGCAATAAATTGCTTGACATAATTTTAAAAGAAAAAAGAAACTTCTCACCACCATCCCTGAAAAAAAAATCCAGGAAAGAAATGGAAATTGAAGGAGTGCCTATTTCTATACCTCTATATCTCTGTCTCTGAGTCTAGATCTAGCTCTGCCATTGTCTGATATGAGTCAACCAATCTGTATTGTTTCCAATCCTTGGCCTTCAAAAACATTCTCAGCATAGCTTTTGGCCAACCAAAAGAAAGTTATCTCTTGACCAGGAAACCAGGTACACCAATTGACTGGTTTCAGTATTTTGTGCCTTCTTTTCTGGGCATCACTTCCCAAATAAATTCATAGAAAAATGATAAGCCATTATAGGATGACCTCTCCATAGGAGAATTTATATTTCATTTATTAGTAGGGTTTATGTTTTACATTTCTTACTGGTTTAAGTTTATCCGGGTCTCTACTTAACAATAGATTTTTTTTTTTAAAAACTTTGCAGTGCCATGTTTAATAAAGTTTTAGTTCAAATTGATTTAAGGATAAGAATGAGCCTGATTTAGGAGGAAGTTTGCCTGGCAAATTTGGGAATGTAGTCTAACTTCACCATGATCACCCTACCATCTATGTGATTCTAGGTTTGGACATATTTACTGTACACAAAACACTGCTGCAATCTTTGTGTTTTATTCTATCAATCTGGCATTTCTTTCTCCATTGTATTTTGATCATTTCTTGTTTGCCTTTTAGCTCGCAAGCAATGCCATTTTGGAACTGTCTCGGCAAACAGTTCCCAAACAGGTTGGTCTCAGGTCCCCTTGCATTCTAAAAATGACTTGAGTGTTGATTTATGTGGGTGATATTTATTGATATGTACAGCATTAGGAATGAAATGTGAGAGATACCCTTTGACCCACATTTTAAGAACTGCTGGTCCAGGCCATGGCAACCTGCTGCGAAGGCTAGATTGTAACCCCAAGGCCGCACAGGTAGATTTCATCCAACATAGAAATGGCCCACCTCTGTTTGGAGATTCCCCGAAGCCATTCTGCTGCAGTCAGCTGATTGGAGATTACTGGTAGGAAGCCCCACAGCAGCCTCAACAACACACCATATCTTTTGACCCCTTTCTGAACCATTTTCTTTCTGAAAATAAATAATCTTGATTTGAGTATTTACAGTGGTGGGATTCAATTTTTTTACTACCGGTCCTGTGGGCGTGGCTTTGTGGGCGTGGCATGGCTTGGTGGGTGTGGGTTGGGTGTGACAGTGGGAGGATACTGCAAACTCTCCATTCCCTCCCCACTCCTGGGGGAAGGTTACCAAACTACTCAAAATTTCCGCTACCGGTTCTCCAGAACTGGTCAGAACTTGCTGAATCCCACCTCTGAGTATTTACCTGCAGAATATAACTTGTTTGGGATTCAACATTCTTTTTAAAAAGTGCCTAATTAATTTCTAGGCTTTGCAAAACAATGTAGAAGGAGTTATAGAGAAGAAAAAGTATGAGCTGATGAAATGCCATAATAAACAACGCAATCTCAGTTTCACACTGAAGAAAATGGAATACTTATTTACTTATTGTAGTTATGATTGCCTTTATTCCAACCACGTCATCACAAGCTCTCTCCTTGCATTTCATCTCCCCCACAGTCTTATAAGATGGGTCAGAGGTGGCTTTCAGCAGGTTCTGACCAGTTCTGGAGAACCGGTAGCGGAAATTTTGAGTGGTTCGGAGAACCGGTGGTAATTTCCCCCCAGTAGTAGGGAGGGAATGGAATTTTGCAGTATCCTTTCCCTGGAGTGGGGAGGGAATGGGGATTTTGCAGTATCCTTCCCCTGCCACGCCCACCAAGCCACACTCACCAAGTCACGGCCACAGAACTGGTAGTAAGAATTTTTGAATCCCACCACTGAGATGGGCTCAGCAAAATGGTAGTCACTCAGCCCTAAATCTTCCAGTTTTAGGAGCTATGGCCACCTTCTGTCTTATTCTTCCTCCACAGTTGTTCCACAGAAGGTCATTTAGAGGGGTCTCTTCTGTGTGTACTGAATAATCGCCCTCACAATCATGTGATTTTGGAAACCCAGGATTGTGGGAGATGAAATTGAGAGGCAATTCCAGTAAATAAGCCCCGGTTGTTAGAGTGGAGCCTTTGGGGTTGTGATAAACCTTATCAGTAAAGGATGATGGCTCAGCACTCTTTAAAGGGAAATGAGGGAGGAGGAGCGGCTGGCTTGAATCCAGCAAAGGGGCCAAAAGTCTTTACATTCAAAACAATTGCTGGAAAGGCCTGGCTGGAACAGGGAAGTGCAGTAGCTCAGATAAATCAGATTTTTTTCAACAACAACAAACCAGATCGAGTATCTTTGGCTTGTGACGGAACCATTGTCCCATGATGTGCTGCTAACTCATCTGGCCTATATCATGGCTTGTGTTTCCTCCCTCCTAGATTATAATGGGATGCAGAGAATAATGATACGGGGATGTTAGGTAGTGTGATGATGGTCAGTTTAAGAAGTCAGGGAATAAATGGTTTCCTTGTTCCTAGACAGAAGCCAGATGAGCCCACAGATAATGATGCAGACCAGGACTCTTCAAGAATAAAATAGGCCATACCATCACAATCTCAAATGTAGGGGGAGGATTTCCATTTTTAATGCATTAAATTACATCAACAAGTTATTTGAAGATTAGCTCCAAAATGGTACAGACTCTGTTTTTTTTCTCTGTCACTCTGTTTTCCTTTTGGAAGGAGGGTTGGGTTTTTGTTTTTGTTTTTGCAATGTTAAAGAACACTCCAAAAGCCAACACCCCAACCCTCCGCAAAATGATGTGATACAAGAAATCAAGCTTCTCAATATTCAAATTGTGAGCTGTATATGTTGATCAAGTTTGACTCTCTGGAAGATGGGGCCCTCATACAAGTTGTGACTATTGCCCCTAGTGGGAATTCTGTTAAATTGCAGCATGAACACATTTGAATACCGTTAGATTGGGGATGTCTGGTGTAGCCCAAGGTTTGATTTGTACATTCCTCTTAATAAGGAATGGCATCTTTCCCACCCAAAATGGTCTTGGGAAAGAGTCCACATGATGGCTATATTCCCATATTTTCTTGGAAATAACAACAAACAAACCTGAAGAAGGGACAAATCTGAAAGAGTTTCATAAGGATAAAGATAAATAATTGCTTATATTTACAACTTTGCTTTACAAAGGGAAATTGAAGAGAATAAAAAACAATTAACTCTAAAGGACAACTTTGTGAAAGAAAGGACTTTTTTTATAACGCTGTAAATAAATGATGTGTGTGGTCACTATAAGCACAGCAGAACATACAGTATTCCTGTGAGGAACGGAAGACCGTCAGTTTAGCTTCTAAAAGTGGCTAAGGTTTTTTCCTCCTTTTATTGCTTTTAAAAGTGATAAAATTGGCCACCAAGCTAAGGCCTTAGCAAATCATTAGAATGTACCCTCAGAGTTGCTGCATACAATCTCTTCCTTTGCAATGGAGAAACGTTTCTATCAAACGTTAGGTGCACATATCGGATGTGAACATGTGGACAAGCCTTCATTCATACCCACATTCAGCAATAAATCTTGTTGGGTGAAATTGCCCCAAGCCCCTCTTTCTTAGCTTCATCTGCTTCATGGGGCTATTGCAGGCTAATATAAGCAGTGTGTGTGCAGACATTGTCAGGGTTCCAAGTAACATACCCAACAAAACTCTGAGGCAGGCAATTTCCTCAAAGAATAGGTTTATTGGATATGTCATATTGGCATGAGCTGGTGAAATCCGACTCTGGATATTCCTGCATTTTTCACCTGAATAAGAGTGAAAGTTTGTCACTTTCTCAAAATGATCAGTCACATGGGCCAATCAGGATACTGTCCAGTTGCTAGGTGACTCCAGTTCCCTCCTTCCGAGAACCTGCAGGAATGTCCTTGGTTCCCACAAGAAAGTATTTCGTTTTGGCTACAACACCCCAACTATCTCTATTCCCCCCTCCCTATCCTTCTTCTCTGCTGTGTCAGCAATGAAGTCTCAAAATGACCTCAGTCAGGCCAGCTTCAGGGTTGACAGACATGTTCTCTGACTTATGATTAGCTTGCAACATTAACAGAGTTAGCATTAGTCATTTATCATATGCATATTGCTGATAGTATAATTATGCCAAGATATTTCGAATAAATGGCATTTGTGATAAAAGAATAAGAATTGCCATATACAGAACGTGCAGTAATAACCCTTGAATGCGGAAGGATTCCCCCATCACATCTTCTCTTGTTTCAGATAATGTAGCCTCCCTCCCTCCTGATACCCAAACACCTGTTACATTTCTTTTAAAATATGTCTGGAAATATGTTGCTTAAGGGGTAATTGTATAGTACTTTACTAATTCTACAATATGCAATAAGTCTTCTGTTATTGCTAGAAATGCAGGCATGACTGTAGGGAATATTGACTTTTATGTTTTTCCTTTCCTAGAAATAATCCATCAAAGAACTGTAAGTCTCTATATGTGACAATTTCCTTTGTCTATGGCATTTGGTTAGTTAGTTAGATCCCACTACCATCCAGGGGTGGGATCTAGCCAGGTGTGCCCGGGTCGGGTGATCCGGTTGTTATGGGAAGCCTCTGTTTCGCGGGGCGGAACAGGAAGCAAAAAACCCACCCTGATTCTTACCTGTGCTTTATCTCCTGAAGCTGCTTGTTACTACAAGCGCTAGCTGGGGGCTGGGAAGCTGCACACGTGTTTTTCCAATGCACAAGCGCTCTCCCGAACCAGTAGATGGCGCCGGTTACATCCCATTGTTGCTACCACCCACCCACCAGCATGCTATCAAAGAAGTTCATTTTTGGGGGGGGGGAGGATACCAGTATATAATTTGATGTGGCCAAAACTCAGTGTTGGGTGCCCTTCTATAATTCCTCATCCATTTTTATTTGAGTTGGTATTGCATACCTTGGCCAGACGTAATGGTACATGTCTACCTGTAGGGAACACCTGCTTGAATGATTTAATGTGTCTCAAAGTTTACTGTGGAATAGACACCTCCAATGCTACATTTGTTACAAAACTTTTTTTCAGAATTATATACCGTATTCAGCGATGTACCTATAATGACTCTTCATGTCACAGACTAAAAGATAAAAAAACTCCACTTTTGTCAGATGTCTGCTTGTGAAGGGAGCATTGCTTACTGGGGTTCATACCAAAATGTTAAATATGGATCAATGTACCAAGTACCATATTTTTAATATCAAGGGCTCAATGTTAAACTTGCTTGTTCATCTGCACCCCCCGGGTCCATAATTCAGTCATTCTTAAACTTTCCACGCTCAGGAAGGGAATCCTGGCATGCTGTAGAAAATAAATAAAACATTGGCCTCCTTAAAGTTCAGAATCTCCTTCATGTGTCTGTATAATTTACAGCTCTAATTAGCTTTGATCACTTCCAGGAAGCCTGTATGGCAGCTGGGCAATTCCACTAAAATACTCTAACGGTTGTAAGTAAAAAATTCTGCCTCTCTAAAACTGAAGGAAATTCTAATCCAGTGTTTCTCAAAATCTTAGCAACTTTAAGATGTGTGGACTTCAATTCCTAGAATTCCCCAGCCAGCCATGTTCAACCGTGGCAACTTTAAGATGTGTGGACTTCAAATCCCAGAATTTCCCAGCCGGCTCCAGTTGCCAAGGTTGATCTAACCATTCCTCCTTGGGTGAATCTCCTTACATTCAGTTTTTCCATACATATTCTTCTTTGTTTCTCCTGGATCCTGAGAATAGGTTTCATTTTTATTTTTTAGCTGGAGTGCAGAGAGAAGATTCTGCCCCCTCCTTATGGAAAACTTACTTGAATTTTTTTTTTAAAAAGTCCTTGACAGATAGGAGGTCATAAAAACTATCTTCCGGAAAAGAGAAAGGAAAGGCTGATAAGAAAGGCTCAAGCAGATGGCTTCATTTCTTTCCCTCCTTTTCCTCTTTGTCAGCACTTCGACTCCTCATGAATTCTTGGAAAAGTGTACAATCTCTGGCGTTCTCTTAGAAAGGACTTCCATTCTGAGGAAAAAATGTACCTTTTTTCTAACATTATTTCCATTTCAAAAGGGATCTACCAAGTTTTTGTCAATTAATCATTATTTCACTGGGCTGACAAAAAAACTATATTTTCTCATGCAATTAATAATTCAATTTTTTTTAAAAAGTCCAGGAAGTAAAATAATCTGCCAGGATTGACATCTTCTGGTGTTATGAGCCTCTGGAGCCCAGGGAGGCCATTTTCGCCCTCCCGGAGGCTCGAGGAACTCCTCTGGAGCCCGGGGAGGGTGAAAACGCTTCCCCTGCCATGGTGCAGGAAGCCGTCTAGGCCACGCCCACCATGGCCACGCCCACCCAGCAATTGGGCAGAGAATGCCTTGCTAAAAAGCCCACCCCTATCCAAATGTAATAGCTAAGGTGGTATAATGACTGAATTAGAGAACTTAGATAACATCTCACTGATGAGATTGTCTTAGTGAGTCAATGTTAAACATGGTAGAGACCAGAAGGATGAGTCAGTGGTAAGATCCTAGAACTCCCATCAGTTTTAATATTCTCCTCCTCCTCCTCCTCCTCCTCCTCCTCCTCCTCCTCCTCCTCCTCCTCCAATTCATGGCATAATAGAAATTGATTAATTCAAATAATAACAACCAGAGTCATAAAATGAGAGAAAAAAAATGTTACAATGAATGTGTACTGAATGCATCACTCCCACTGTCAAATCTAACTCTAAAAAAAATGAATGGAAAGGTAGCACTAAAGGCATGTTTTGCCAAGATGGCGGTTCTCTTCCCTTTTCACACCAGGAGGCAGATTTTGAAATTTGTTCCAGAGGAGGTTTTTAATGTATTTCCACACAATATGGGTTGGATTAGAAGTCCTCCAAGATCCCTTCCAGCCCCGTGACTCTATGATCATTTTTATTTTTTTTTATTTTTGCATTTTGATTATCTGCTTTTATTAAGGTTTTAATGTGTGCAGCCTTGGGGTCTCTCCAATTTGATTGTGATTTTATTCAACAAATAACACAATCTTGAGAAAGGGTATTTTCTGATGATTTGGGCTATAAGCATGTGGCTTTTTGCAAGGTCAGTAGTGTAAAGTCCAATACATTGAAAACTTCCAAGTATTTGCTGGATCCTTTTGGTATCATTCTAAGAAATCCAGTTATTGGTATGGTAATTTACTTTTTCTTTCAAAATATGCAAATCTAGTTTTTTTTTAAAATTGGTTTTGGGTCAACAATGACCTAGTATTACTGCATTTAAGCACCGCACATTTTTCTTTTTAAAGTAGTAATATTTGGTATATTGTGTTTCAGCTGTTTGTTGGTCTGTATTTAAAACCCCGTAAGGCCTCCTTATTGTCTATGACTCATTTTTTTGTTAACAGTACAAATAATCTTTGATTTATGACTGTTTGCTTAACAATAGTTCAAAGTTACAATGACCTCAGAAAAAGTGATTTACGACCTCTTCTTGAAGCCATGGCTGTTGCACCACGCCTGAGGTCACGTGATCACATAGTTCATAGAATAACGGAATTGGAACATTGGGCCTTTGGCAACCAGCTTACATTTACGATGGTTACAGCCGCTTGCAAGGACATAGTCATGATTTATGACATTCCCCAGCCAGTTTCCAAGAAGTAAAGTCAATTGGGGAAGCCAGATTCACTTAACAATCCCACGATTCACTGTACAACTGTGGTAAAAATGGTAATCAAATTGGATCTGGTCACCTGATGATTTGCTTAATGACCACATCCCTTAGGGACAGAGGTGGTATTCAGCAGGTTCTGACCAGTTCTGGAGAACCGGTAGTGGAAATTTTGAGTAGTTCAGAGAACCGGCAAATACCACCTCTGACTGACCCTGCCCCCATCTATTCTCTGCCTCCTGAAACCCAGCTGATTGGCTGGATCTTCTTTAGTTGTCCTACACAGGAGAACAGAGCTGGAAAGCAGGTTAGTGGGCTGGGGAGGGAATGGGATTTTGCAGTGACCTTCCCCGTGGAGTAGGGTGGGAAAGGAGATTTTACGGTATCCTTCCCCTGCCATGCCCAACAAGCCACGTCCACAGAACTGGTAGTAACATTTTTTGAATCCCATCACTGCTTAGCGACCAATATTCTGGTCCCAAGTGTGATTGTAAATCAAGGATTACCTGTAAAGCCAACCTTACATAAAATTCCAAGGCACTAACACTTTGGGCAATGTTGCTATAGCGACTGATGAGATGAATTAGAATTTTTTATTTTATTCTGCGTAGATGACCTTTGATGTTGTATGGAATATGTTTAATTTTGGCTTTGGTGACATTTGTTTTCATAGCCTGCTTCTGAGCTTCCATCACACACACACACACACACCCCACACTGTGAAAAGATTCTGATTTCCAAGCATTCATGTGGTTTTGAATTGTATCTTTTTTGTAATCTTTTGTAGTCTTCAATGGCTTTTCTTTACAAATTTCCAAAGTGGTGGAACCATTAGGTCTCTTACTGTGCCTGATAAAATCATTCAAGCTTTGCCTTTCTTTTTTCTATTATTTTCTTTACTTGGAGTAATCTCATACTACCTTTATTTCTGGCAAAATAGAGTTTGTCTATAATGCTTCTTGGAGGAAAAGCATGATGCGTGGACATTCATTTCCTTATTTTCCAGTGTTTAATTCAACTCATATCCAATCAGTTATGCCTGCAGTATATCTAATAATTTGTTTAGGGATGTAATTATGTTCCCTGCATTTAATTTAATGTAAATTTCATTTTCAACATTTTAAATATCAGTTTTATATCATTAATGCTACCATTCCTTTTAACTTGACCACATAATAGTCAGAAGTTTCCATAATTCCTTCTTGTAGTGCCAATTGTCTTAGGCTATTTCTATTCATTAGCTGTAATCTATCTTCTTGAAGAAGTTTGTCTCCTTTAATTATCAAAGTTGCACATTAGCGTGAACTTAATTGCATTCCCATATTCTCACTGAATAATGTAGTGTTCGGATCCAAGTTCTGCTTTTGATTTTTCAAATCTTTTTAGCAGACCTACCGTATGTATAGTAAATGGATTTCTTTAGGACTTTGCCTTGAGGGTTGAAACCTATATCTGGTTTTGTTCAAATTATCTGAAGTGTTATTATTGCTAAAATTAATAAGAAAGGTGGCAATGAGTCACCTTGGAACAATCCTCTTCTAATTTTGACTTCTCCCATTTTTTTTTCACTGTAGGCTGTAAGATTTGTTTTCTTTGCTGTCAGGTTTTCTAATCCCCAACATTTCTAGGCATTTTCTGATCTAACTATGCGGGAATCCACATAGTGCCTTTTTTTTTTATCAAACTATTAACAAGGTTTGTTTTTCTTCTGAATGTTTAAGGACCAAGTTGTCAATTACTAGCTGGTCTTTTCTGTCCTGTGAATTTTTGCTCAATAGGTAAAAGTGGTTTTTTTACATATATGTAATTTTTTACATATATGTATATTAGGTTTGCTGTGATTCGTGTAAATAACTTACCTATATTCTTCGATTTGAAATCATTCCTTTAATGACCATTTGAAGTTACAATGGCATTGATAAAAGTGTCTTATGATCGTTTTTCACACTTATGACAGCATCCCCATGGTCATGTGATCAAAATTCAGATGTTTGGCAGCTGACTCATACTTACGACAGTTGCAGTGTCCCAGGGTCATGTGACCTCCTTTTGTGACCTTCTGACAAGCAAATGAGTGGGGAAGCCAGATTCAATTTACAATTGTGTTACTAACTTGACAGCTGCAATGATTCACTTAACAACTGTGGCAAGAAAAGTCGTAAAATGGAACAAAACTGAACTGTCTTGCTTAGAAACAGAAATCTTGGGCTCAATTGTGGTCATAAATCGAGGACTATCTGTAATAGGTCTGCTGTCATTAGGGCCAGTGTCTTTTTTTTTTGGGTATTAAAAAGTTTCTTCCCATTGTCATCCATTCTTCATTCTTGCTTGCAGAAGCCCAGCAGAGGGGATTGGTTCTGTAATCCGCAATATTGGATTTCCAAAGTTAGCGTATCCAAGGCAGTTCTTGTTGATCATCATCATCATCATCATCATCATCATCATCATCATCATCATCATCAATCATCATCTCACTGCTTTGAATGAAAGCTAGATCCATCTGTTTATTTTAAACTGTACATTAGATGGAGTTTCCTTTGCATGTGGAATTTATGGCAATTATTCCCATTTCTACTAGCACCAAAACCCTGACTGCTGCTTGTATGACAAGGAAGAAACCCAACAGACGGAGAATTTGTAACAATTTATAGACATATACTAAAGTGTGGATCCATTGAAAGAACAATAATGACCATTAAAGAACAATAATGAAATTTTTCAAGCTTATGCAAGCAAGGATGCTGTTCAGCCTGACTTTTTAGTTTCTTATAGGCAGCCTGCTGGGGAAAGTGTCCCCCCCCCCTCATTCCTTTCATACTTCAGGACTCTTCCCAGAAGTCCCTAGATGTTGGCATTTGTTTTGGGTGGCTGAATTTCCTCTGTGCTGTTCCAGTTTCTTGTGCCCTCTGCCAGCCAGTGCTGCCCCTGCTCAAGGGGGCCCCTAGGGTCTTCCTTCAATTGTGTTTATAGCAAGCCAAGATTCCTGGCTTTCAGCAGGATACTTGGCAAAAATCCAGATGGATCAACTTCCTAAGGACCAGGGCGATGCCCGCTGCTGTTGTAATGATGACATTTACTGTCCTGTGGGTCTCAGAGGATGGTGCGCACAGTGGAGCGTCATATTTTAAAACCAGCATTAGCTTTAATATTTCCTGTGCCTCCCTCCAGATATGTAAAACAGGCTGGTCTGGCTCCTGCATTATTGTGATAAGCAAAGACAGAACTCTGAAAAGTAAAATTCTTGCCAAAAAGGTGACTATAAGTTGGTGCCAGATGCCCACACCAACTTACAGTCCCATAGGAATGTAGGGCATAAAATAAATAGGAAATACTTATACAGCAATTAAGTATGGTGGAGTTTGGAATAAAATAGGGCATGTCAAGACTTTCTGTTACATATTGGTAGGAATCTGGCAGTAATCCCTTATATAATATGGGGGCCACAAGCCCATCCTAGAATTGCATGTGTGACCCCAGAGTGCATGAGGTTGAGTTTTCAGACCCATTGCATCTGTGAAGAGTTCCAAGGCATCAAATGAATTCATTAGCCCACAAAGTCCCTATTACATCCCTTATAAATCCTGGATATTCTCCCAAGATATTATTCCCAATGGAAGAGACATTGAAAAGACAATAGACATGAAGAGTCTCTGCAGCTCAATTTTCAAATCTTGATATTTGGTGATTTTTTCAAGTTGTTTCTCATCAATTCTGCTGTCA
>JAOYMU010000098.1:22446738-22458124 GCA_025802295.1 Psammodynastes pulverulentus
GCTAAAACTCTCCTGCTCAAGCAGGGGGTTGGACTAGATGACCTCCAAGGTCCCTTCCAACTCTGTTATTCTATGATATCCCCACTTGTCCACAAAGGAATGGTGCCCTTGCCCACCAGGGTTTACTTAAGTTACACAACATGAAGAAAAACATGCCTGAACCTAAAAGGCTAAGGTTGACACCATCTCTGCAAACTTCTTTGCATACATGGAAATCTTAAGAAGCGCATCTTCTAAAAGCAGATGGAAGCATCCCAATGTTGCCATCCCAGGATTTGCTGAGGTTGCAGTCCAAAACATCCCGCAGTGCGTTAGGAAGCTTTACCTGGTTATAGAAATTCCTGGCTAACCCCTGATAAGTCTACTGCTGCCACCTAGGGCCAGGCTGGTGTAATGGAATGACTGATGACTAAATAATGGCTTTCAAGTCCCAAGGACTGACTTTGCAGAGATCTTCCAGTAAGGGGGACGAAAGGATGCTTTGCGTTTTTCGGAGGACATTGTAGCCAAAGGGCAGCTGGTTGTGAGAACCAGACTGGAGATATTTCTCTCTGGAGGAAAGAGAGATCTTGGGATCACACACATGGATTCCAAACAGCTCTTCTATTGTGAAGAAACTGAGGCTTTTTTTGCAACTGCTCGTGATTAGCTGGGAATTGCAGGTTCCATCATGCTCCAAGCCATTAATGTAGCCTTTTTAAGGATGCAAAGTTTGACATAGTCTCAGTTTTTTTAAAAAAACCAACAGTTTATTTTTCTTTTTACTACTGAAGAGTGATTATACAATAGTCACCACTTATACTGGCTCTATGAGCCATGGGTTATACATTTCTAGAGCAAATCTATCTGAAAGTTCTAGTCCATTCAGTTGAGGAGTGGGATTTTGAACTGGGACATCCACCCCCATTCCAATGAACTAAAAATGCTTGTTCTCACAGGCAATTGCAAATGTGTTGTTGTGTGTAGTTTGGCTCTTTGCAGTTAGGTGGTGTGACATTCTGAGATGGGATGGGACAGGACAGGGATAAACTCCAAAATCAATTTGTTCTTTTTTAAAAAAAAAAGAAAGAAAAGTCTTTATGCCTGTGAAATACAACCTCCTCAATCTGATATCAGGAGCAGCAGTACCCTAGGGATTCTTTGCCCAAACACCTGACGGTTATGATAGTGGGAAAAAACTGGTTTAGGTACTCCCCAGAGGTGCTTCCATGGCTGTCACAGGCCTCCTCTTTTCCCAAGGGACTTGTTGGCTTCCTCTTCACTGTCCTGTGTTTGTTCTGGACTCCTCACCAGAACCAGTAGTAGAACATTTTCTCCAGTCCTGAGAATGTTCTGTGTCTTCCTTTTTGGCAGGCAAGCTTGCCAGGGCTTCCATGGAACAGACACACCAGCTCTCGCAGGTCTGACTTTGGAGGTGCAAGCAAGATTAAAACATCAGTCATCAATAGGGCAGAGAAAACACTCCAGTCAGACCCCTAGACTCCACATAAGGGGAGGGGCACAAGATCTATAAAGGAGTGGGATGTCGTAAATCTCAAACTTGGTTCACAGGAAAGGCGGCCACTTTTGTGGGTGCTGCTTCTCAGTGGCTTCTGTGTAGGGTTAACTGAGGAAGGATGGGTGTAGGGTTAACTGAGGAAGGATGAATTGTATATCCCTATGACTTACATGATAGATAGCTCTTACAACTAGGAATGGAAAGATGAAAGATTTGGCACCCTCTCAGAAGTGAGAGAGATTTCAAGAACTGTGTAATTAGCTCTCAGCATCTCTCTCTTTCTCTCTCTTTCTCATTCTCGTTTTTGGCTTGTACCAGTGGAAGGAATTACGCAAAACAAGCAAGCATAGACAGATGTGCCTGCTTTCATCACACATACTCAGGAGTGCCAAACCTTCGTGGCCAATGGGCGCATTTGGAATTTTGAGAGCATGTCATGGACATTCTCCTCCAACTCCAGGGCTGCCATGATGGGAGTAGCCAATCAGAAAGCGGATTCCATGAACAAGAAAGGAACCTCATGAGGTTCTTCCCCATTGTTCCTCTTTCCCTCTTGAATATACTCAACCACCTTGAGTTATCTTTGACTTTTTTTTTTAAGTTCCCTTGTAAACCAAGCATTGCAGCTACCCACCACTCTTTTTCCTTCCTTTTGAGGCAGTGTTTTATTATAGCTGTGGTTCACCTTCCTTTAAAATAAACAAATAAAAGGAAAGGCATATTTTTTTTAAAAAACTGTGAGACAGGATACCCACTTGAAGAAGATTTTGTTAGGTGCGTTGATGCTCGTGAGCAACCTGTTGGGGAATCACAACAAAACAATCACAATTATCACTTGATCAAAGTTAGACAACAACATTCCCCTCACCCCTTTCTCTTCTTTGCACTACAGCCATAGCCAATGAGGAGAAAAGGGGAATCACGTCCTTCCATGATCTAATGGAGGATATTCAGTTGTCAGGAGAGGCAAATTGGATAATGTCTGCAGAATATGGACAGAACACACACTTGGATCTCCTCTAGGGACACATGAACAATATAAACCTTGATTGACAAGCACTGAGGAAACCTGGGGTGCAGCGAGGAGGAATGCTCTCAGTAACCATCAGGTTTCCTGTCACTTTGGGATTGGATAGTTTTATTTCTGCAATTGTAATAAAATGGAATTGGAGGATGCAGCCCAAGGAAATGCCTGTTAGGCATATTCTTTTATGTTTAATATTTGTTATTTTTTTTTTACTCTATGCAAGAAGAAAAGTAGCTTATCAGGAAGAAGGGCTAAATTCTTTGAAACCATTCTTACATTTCAGAGAAGGAGGGGGAATATAAAGAGCAGAGGATCATCATCTCCATGTATTTTCTTGAAGCTTCCACCATCACCTATGGAGCAGAACGGCCCAGTCCCTGCTGTATCCACAAAACTCACTTAGCAGTAACAACAATTCTGTTTGGCTGATTAGCAGATTTCGACTGGCTGACTGCTGCTTGTGCATAAAAGAGAGGACAGGCCCTTTCCTTCTAGTACATTTTTTGCATTTAGGGGCCCATCAGGTGCTTAGTATGGAAAACACCAAAACAAGCCAAGAGGCCAATGATCCGGATGTCACTGCGGTCCCCAGAAATAGACAACCAGACTTGGGGGCAAGCTGCCATTTTTGTGTTTGAAGTGGCGGGAGGAAATTAACAGTGTCTGCCTGTCCTGAAGGGATATTGTAAATATTACTGAGTAAATATATAAAAGGAAACTTTGCTGATTTCTGGCATTACCTAGGCCTCTCAGGCGGTTCCACATTTCCCTCCCAGGTCTTGGAATGCCACAGAGTCCTTCTGTCACCTCTCTATCTTCAGTTAAAGAGAAATTATGATATCGGCCAGATCTCCAAAGGACCAGAGGGACTATTGGGATTCTTCCATGAGGGTGTCCTTTATCAGGAAAGCAGACAGGACTTTTCCTGTTAGCACAAGCAGAAGGAGAACAGCAGAATGTTCTGTACCTGCCCCTAGGATCTGAAAGACACAAGGCTCTGCCAAAGCTTGTAATCTCGTTTAATTAAAGGAGTGATCAAATATTCTGGCAGTCTTCAATTAAAGGTATTGGCATGGCAGGGTGGAGGAGACATGACATGAAGTATGCATGTGCTGGTGCGAATGGCTTTGTCTCTGGGATCAGGCTGCCATTTTCCTAAGTGTGCCCTGCCCGAATTTTCAACCTGGCATCATAGGGGACACACCCTGGGCACAAGGGAGACATTTATGCGGTGTAAGTGCCAGTCTCAGAGTGATAGAGGGGAGAAATGGCAGGCAATTGGGTACTCACCACTGTCCTTTGCAGATCTCCTGAGCAATGCTTTCGTCGATTGAGTGCAAATGTGGGGCAGTCATTGACTCAAATAAATTCAAGCCAATGAATGGCAGAGCTTCCCCGAGTGCATGGATTAGACAAGTAAATCTGCCACCATTTCCATCTGAATTAACCAAACAAAGAATAATTCTGAAGAATTATTAAACTCACCTTTAAACTTATCTTGCACTTTTCCAAAACCAAAGCAGGATCTTTTTGAAGAAATAAATAATCCCAGGGTGGTACACTGCCTTTTGGTTTGATAACAATGGCAAGAGAATGAGCATGAAAACAAGGTGTTCCAAAAAACCCTGATGGACCCATCTCATTCCAACGTGTTTCAGTTTTAGAGTGCTTTGACTGGTCACTGCTTCCAGCAAAGCAACTTTGTAGGCTGGGGACCAAAGGGGGTCTTGACAAACATTTGGGGGAACTAAGGCCAATGAGTTGATACACACCAGCCATACCACATAGCCTCTCTGACACAGCATTAGTGCTGCTCCCGAATGGCTCTGTGTCCAAACACTCACCTGTTGTTTCATTTGTTGAGTGGGAGAGCCAATTAATTTTTCTGTTCACATTAATAGTACAAATGGAGTATCTGCAATTTGCCCAGGATTCCGTGCAGAGAAGGATAGTTATTACCAGAAGGATGATTATTATAATAACCATTTTATTACAAAAACTCAATAACACCACCAGCATTTTTCTGCTAAGCCTGCTATCTGCGGCTTTGGCCCTTTTAGCCCTTGAACTGAATTATGAATGCAGCACTGCAATTATTGGGCCATTGAATGAAGCTAGGCCTCCTGTCCTTTCAGCCATTGCCTTTATGTGGCTCTGGGATCGGTGGTTTGGCGAATATTGGGAAGGGGAGCAACAGGCTGGATGTTGGGCCACAGCAACAGACCCATTAGCCCTTGAAATTTGATTTAGCTGGAGAACCTCAAGATCCTGGAAATTGAAGCCGATTTCTCAGTTGAAGTAGATCAATACAAGCAGGGGATCAAATCAGAGAACTGGGAAGTTTGAAACTTTCCCAAGATCCAAGATCTGAACAGGAAAGCTAAAGGAAGGGAGGACTTTGGAGTCTCCCACCCAGTTGGTGCAGGGACAGCTTCTGGAGTCAGAGCTTTCTTGCTGAGCTTTCAAAAAAAACCTAGGCTGCCTTCCCAGCCTAATTCAGCATTTTCAGTTTGCTTCCAGGCATCTGAGCCATGGGGTGGGGCGAGGGAGTTTTGCCTGAGCAGGTCTGAACAGGGAGGATGGAATCCAGCTGGCAATTAGCAGCTCACACCATAAGAATCAGGCTTTGTTGTCAGAAATGGGTGGGGCCTGTTTCAGCAGTTAAAGAAAGTGAGCGTGGTGGTGGCCTTCCTGGCTGAAATGATGGCCAATAAATTAAATTAAGGGCAGGAATGTTTGCAAAAAAAAAAAAAAAGGGGGGGGGAGACACTTATTTGAAGAGCATTTCAAGTTATCAGTGTGCATAAAAAACTTTTGCAACTATAGGTCTTATGGTTATACCCAGACAGTTGCACTCAAGAGACTATCATGGGTTTCAGGATGGCCCCTTTGGGCTGAGCCTATAATGTTAGTTGATTTAACTATTGGTGACACTGTTATCCTCTCTTTCATTCAGGACTTCAAGGAGGCCTTCCTGGGTCCTTTCCAAAGGTACAGAATCCTATACTTTCATGAACACGACCAAAACAATGGTCTTGCAAGTCTTGCAATGCAAGCTTTGGTTATGTATGTCTCGAAAGGGCAGGGCTTGTATTGCAACAGCACAATACTACTTTCTCCATCATTTTGACCCCTGCCCTGAGACCTCTGCCTCCTCCAGTTGTCCTCCACAACAACAACCTTGTTGAGTTAAGAAGTCATTCCATGAGCTTCTGTGATCGGGATGGACTGGAATCTGGGTCTCCCTGCACCTAATCCAATATTTTAACCATTACACCTCATTGGTTGTCTCTTTTCATCTTGTTCATCCTGTATTAGAAGGACCATGGTTTTAAATAGGAGGCTAATCATATTAATGAAGCTTTGTTTGAAGAATTCTATATTGGTGCTGGACTGGATACTCATCTCCCTCCCATTTCCAGGTTCTGGCCATATTAGATTTCTGATGTCCTAATGATCGTAGTTTGGAGGTGACTATCTGAATTAAGGTGGTCTTCTCTAATGTGGTGTCCCCCAGAACTGCTGAATTCTATCTCCCAGATTTCCCTATCCACCCCATTTGGTTGCCACCTAAATTTTTGAAGTCTTATCTAAAGGAAGATAATTTCCAAAACAAGCACAGCTTTTCTGGGCCTTAAAAGAAATAAAAAAAAATCTTTTTTTTATTGCCGGAACACTCTGGAACTTAGAAATGTGTGCATTGGTAGGTTGTTTGGTCAAGTAGTATAGTTTTCATTTCAAACAAATAAGGTTTGTAAAAAAGTAATAAATACTGATAGCCCTATTTTTGCAGAACTATAGTTTAACTACCTTTCCTAAGCTTGCTTTACAATTTAGCTGAAATATGTTATTTGCAGTTTGTCTGGTGGAATTGTAAGGCTCAACAAACCAGGCCAAAGATTTACAAGTGCAGAGGAACTCAGTGGAGTGAACAGAGAGAATCTGGAGTAGGCCACACAGATCAGAGGTGATATTCAGCAGGTTCTGACCGGTTCTGGAGAACCGGTAGCGGAAATTTTGAGTAGTTTGGAGAACCGGTGGTAACTTTCCTTCAGGAGTGGGGAGGGAATGGAGATTTTACAGTATCCTTCCCCTGCCACGCCCACCAAGCCACACCCACAGAGCCGGTAGTACAATTTTTTGAATCCCACCACTGACACAGATCCCCAAGGAGACAAATTTGGACAGAAAGGGCTGAAATTGGAAAGCCTTCATTATGTACCATTCTAAGAAGAGGAAGTCTCCTGGGCTTTCAGCAAGAGTTTGAAATGCTCTATAGTAGAGCCTCTGGTCACGACCATCATTCGTTCCCTAACTTGATGATTTCTTTGTCTTCTAATGTTTCATCTTCAGGAATTTCTGGGTCAGGGGTCGTGTTTGATTGTCACCCGAGTATGTGTTCATGACCAGATTCAACAATTTTGTGAATTTTTTGGTCGGAACCCGATTTGGTCGTGGTCAGAAGTGTTTGTGACCAGAAGTTCTACTGTATTTCTAACATGATACGATTGATCTTATTTGGGAAGGATTAGGTGGAGGTAGAATATCAGTTGCTATGAGGGTAAGAAATTAAAACATCTGGCACTAGGAGACTCTGGAGAAATAACCCCCACTCTAGCAAGCAAACACCTGTGTTTTGGTCAGCTACCTGGTGTTGGGATGGTTAACTTTCCCTTCCTGTTTTCCCAGGCAAGAGTTTGTGGCTTAAGTTTTCCAATCTTGCTGACGATGGGCAGCTAAACCAGTTCATTCCAGCTGTACAAGCAGGGAGGGGGGTAGGGTGGGGCTCAATCCGAGCGAAGTTCCTGACTCAGCTTGTCCCGGCTTGGGAGAATGCTTGGGTGGGCAGGGAAAGGGGAGGGTGATGGCCAACTGCCAGATGAGGTGAGTCAGGTCGACACTGTGAGGTTTCACAGGATGCCAAGTGACCTGTGTGCTAATCCCAGGAGGAGTAGCCCAGATATCCCATTTGTCAGTCCGCAGAATGATCAACCAATCAGCAGATGCCAGGTTACTCCGGCTTTGAAGAAGCTTTTCTGGCTGGCACTGAGCCGGTTCTTCTGATCCTTACATGCACTCGAGTTTGCTTCACAGGACATTTTAGGTTCCTGCAGATCTTACCCAAGGTCACTTTCCCCTGACAATTTAAACTCATTGATTAATTGCAAGGTCCCTGCATAATGAACCCAGAAAGATTATGCTCTGGTCTCCACCATGTTAAAGAGTGTTCACCTCCAACTTTCCTTTGCTGCTTTCAAGTGTGGCCAAAATTGCACTAGTCTTAAAATCAACCTTTACAGCACCCAGACATTTGGTCTCTACCTTAGAAAAGCTGGTCTAGGTCAGAATTGGTTCTGACCTGGTCTGACCGATCTAAAATGTGTGAATTAGCACCAGTTAGAAGATAGTTGAGGCACAATTGATATCTTGTTTTCAGTCTTCAGCTCCTGGACAATGCGTTAGTGTTTATGTTTATGTGTTAGTGCATATGTTTGGAACAGGATGGAATTTAAGAGAACTGGATGGTATCATCTTGCCCATTGTGTCCACATCTTTCCACAATTTAGGACCATGCAGTGATCATACTATGATCTATGAAATCCAGACTAGGGAAGCCTATAAGAAGAGAGGTAAAGTTATGGAGTCCAAAAAAATAAGAACAATATTCTATAGTCAGTCAATCCTTCACCAAACTTGCTGGTACTCAGATGTGTTGGACTTCAGTTCCATAACCTTCAACTAACCTGGTTATAGGCCATGCTAGTTGAACATTCTGGAAATTGAAATCCAGGACTTTGATGGAATACGAGCTAGAAAATGATTGGACTTAAATGATGGTTTTCGATTGAGGAAACCCAACTCATATATATTCCTGAGGCAAACTGGGGACTTGTGGCCTGATCCCTTCTTGCAATCTAATCGATTTTAGTCTTAATGTAGAGATAATATGGGGTACAACTGTGTATAATAACCGTAGTAGGCTAATCCTAATCCTAACCCTTAAGGAAGATAGTTTTTAAGAAACATTTAATGTGCTTTCTCTGATTTTGCACCAATTATTTATTGTAATGGAGAAGTTGCTTAAAATATGGAAGTAGGTTGAATCTTTTGCATTTTTGAGATGTTATCCAGTTAATAAATGCAACAGCAAGGGATCCGTAGAAGAAAAAGATGCAAGGAAAGCAAACAAGTATATTTATTTATTATTTATTAACTTTCTATGCTGCCCATCTCACTTATTAGATGGACCTAATCTCGCCCCAAATAGTGTATTGTCATTGTGCTTCTGTTACAATGTTGTACCAGATTCCATCTAATGTAAAATTCAAATGTCTCAATTGAAAAAGACTTGCAATGATTATTCCACCATTTTCTCAACAATTCAGTACCGTCATTGGAATCCAAAGGGAAATGCACTTTCTCTAGCACAGATATATTGGCTGGGCAGAGTGGGGGACATGCATTGTTCCTCTTTACCACATTGTCAAGATCTGCAGATTCCAAATATCTATCATGCCAAAAGCTCTTTCTTTTCTGACCCTGTATCTCTGTGTCTCCATGGTAAAGTGGACAGACCATTAACCAGCTGTTTGGAAAGATAGTTCTTTCCCACTGAAAGACATCTTCATACCATGAGGACACTTTGCTTATAGGGCAGGAAATACCTCTCTGGGAGGAATTCTGCTGATGCAGGCTCAACCTGGGCTACCCCAGGATCCACACCAAAGAAGCTTCCCTCAATCACACCCAGTAAAGGTAGGAGGCACCGGGATCATGAGGCAGTTACCAAAGACCAGGCCATCTTAAGCTGCTGGGCCTGTTCCGAAAGCAATGGCAGCGTCTGGGTGTGGTGCCACCCCAGATTTTTGGTTCCCACTCTCCTGACGTGAGGAGACACAAACTTGGCAGCTGTTAGGTCCACACCCAGCAGTAAATCTTTGTTAAAGAAAACACTAAGGAAAGGAATTTACATCCCGCCCCTGGATTGTCCTGTTTGCTGAAAGGCTCTTTGTAAGCTAATTTGGGCTGCTCACACTTATTCACATGCCTGTGCAAAAAAAAGAGAGAAAAAAAGAGAGAAAGAAACCCAGAGTGCTGAGTTTTATTAGGTTACTTTCTCCAAAGAGCAGGGTGGGCAACACTTTTTTTGTAACTCACTAAAGTCACCCTTGCAAGTTAGAAAGAATTCCTTTGGGTTTTGGCAAGGCAACCTACTGTCTTCTGGCAAACTGGTGAGGATGTTATTAGCAGGCTAGGTGGGGAATGTCAACCAGCCAAGTATGTTTATTACCTCACCGTGGATGACAGCGCCCTCTGTTGGCTTGGCTACTTATTGTACAATAGTCAAGATCCTAAGGCCAAAGCACTTAGGTGAGAAATCCATTCTCTTAGTTATCTATAGGTTCTAGATCCTATGGCAAGCGTGCCACAGGTGGCATGCAGAGCTCTCTCTGTGGGCATGCCAGCCATTGCCCCACCTCAGCTCTGCTGTGCATGCACATGCGCCTCCCGCTGGCCAGCTGGTCTTCAGGTCTCTGCCATGTCACTTTGTCCTGTCTGCTCTAAGCTGTAAACTTTGGCCATTTCTGGAGGAGGCCATTTTGAAATGTAATGCTGACAGGGAGAATCGTAGATCTGTGGAGCTGAAATGCTCCACAAGGATCATCTTCTAATCCAATTTTCCACAGGAAACCCAATTAAAATGTCTAAAAGTGGGGACTACCCAGCTCTTCTTAAAAGCCTCCAGAGATGGAGAACCACAATTTCTGCAGGTAGATTGTTCTGCTATTGCACAGATCTTACCATCAGGAAGGTTTTCTTTAATATTGAAATGAAATGAAACCTAGTAGCTGAAACATATTTTATTCAGATATGGCTTCTTCCTGATTGCTGATCTTCAGTCTGTCAAGAAGGCTCATTTATTTGTTTAAAGTGCTAAAGTGCTAAAGTGCTAAAGTGCTATTGCTATTGTTTATTATTTGTTTATATAAGGTGCTTGTATGACAAGTATTACACCACTATTTGAAATGAATAATGTGCTTGGTCTAATTGGGATCTTTCCTTTCCCCCCTGAAAAGGCCTAAATACAATACCTATTGACTGAAGTTCTGAATAGGAATAAAACGATTTTCTACAAACTTTTGCACCTCACCTGGATTTCTAATTAGATAAAACAAAAGTCCCTAGTTTTCCTCAGTGGTGACACTTTCCCTTTCCCTCCGAAATTCTCTGGTTTACTTGTTTTATCTTGCATGAGTAACTTTTAGGGCTGTCTTCTCCCTCTCCTTGCTTTTAAGCTCGTGTGCTACCCACTCCTGCTCAATTTGGCTGCTGTCAGGCAGCTAAGAGATATGTCAAAGGCATTGTTTCCAAAAGCAAGCGCCGGCTTGATTTGCCTTCTAATTAAAGCTCATTCCTGACACACCCCAAACTTGTCTCTTCATATTTTCACACACACACCCCTTGCAGTCTTCCTGCCTTCTTAAGTCCCTTTGTTGGCAGGGAAACAAGAGGCCTACTATACTGTGCTTCGACTTATTTGCAAGTGGACTGCTGTGACTGGATTTTACCTATTCATTTTCAGGAAATTAACTCTGAAGGTTCTTATTAATCAGTGTGATAGTTAATAGTGTAATTTCCTCCCTGCACCTGTACTTTTATTTTCAACGATAATCACACCATTATGCATTGTTATATTATAAACAATATTTTTTTTAAAAAAAGAAACAAGAAGAGCCCTTTATGTTATCCAGAATGGTTATTATCATTTGGTACCTTCCTTAAGCGAGATTGGATTTTGTTTTAAGGGTCTTCAAACTTGGCAAGTTTAAGACTCGTGGACTTCAACTCCCAGAATTCCT
>JAOYMU010000098.1:22531594-22541640 GCA_025802295.1 Psammodynastes pulverulentus
GTTACCCGCCCCGAGTCCTGTGTGGAGATGGGGCGGGCTATAAATGTGAATAAACTAAACTAAACTAAACTAAACATGATGTCACCTCACACTAGCCATCATGACTCAGCTCTGATCTCAAGTGGCTTGCAAAATTCCCCCAAAAATTAACAATTGGCTCTTGCAAGCTGGCACAAGATGGCTTCAGCACACCACAGTCTGTACCATTTTCAGACTTCTTTGTCCATCTCTGGCCCACCCTTTCTAATCTACTTCCCTATCTTGGGTACCTCTTTTATACTTTCTGACTCAGGTCTCCTTGCCCACTCATATTCAAGGCTTGCCCCAAGAAATAAGCAGAGGGAAAAACAGATTTAGCTATTTCACCACAAGCAAGGCAAGACAACTGGTGTCACAAGCAATCACTTTCTAAGTAATCCTTTTATTGCTTTTTCTTAACCTGACAGCTATTTGCCATTCCCCTTTGCCTATCTCTGTGGAAGAAAATAGGCTCTTGCAGATCTCCATTGCTCTTAGGTTTCTACCTACCATTCCATGTCACCCAGCTGTGCTCATTTCCTCTTTATCAGCAGCTGATCTTCATTTTTCACAAGTCAGTTTCCCCTACCTAGGATTCAGTTTGTATTGTAGCTGGATCCTTGATGCTCCTGGTACAAAGCTGTAAGGGTTGCCTCTGAAAAAGCATGGTACTCTCTCTCTCTATCCTATCAGGCAAAGGTGTTTTCAAATAACGATTTGCTGAAGCGATGTTGATGCTGCACGAATTGCAAGTTGAAAAACCGCTCTTAGGATGCCATGGGCAATTTTCCACATCGAGGCATATTCAGGCCGTAATTGCGGGCGTGCTTTGGGGATTGTGAAAGCTGGGCTATTGCTTGACAGTCTGCACAGCAGCTGCCTGCCCTGGGACTCTGTAATTTGAAAAGCAGATGGAGAGGCTGATACCATCGCCATTGAGAATAAAGGCGATTGCTCTGTGTCAGGTCTACTCATCAGCTACAATAATCAAGCTTAAGACATCTTAGTCACTGAATATATTGCATGATTGCTGGTCCTCCTCCTCCTCCTCCTCCTCATCTTCCTCTTCCCTTTTTTTCTGTTGGTAAAAAGGGCTGTGCTGATGGGTAGAGTCAAATGTTTGGTAAACTGGAGATGAAGATCTGTCAACCACACCAAGCCACGAACACAATATAATGATATCCTCTTTCCCGCCCATGCAAAATCAAATCCAACACCTCCCTGGAATACATAAAAGGGAGGCTGATCCCAGCTCTGGATCCAGAAGGATTTGACTTTCTTTGGGCTCAGCACTCTCCAGCTACTCCTTTATTTTAAACTTTGCCCCAGCTGCTACTAGGCCTCTTCATTCTCTCTGTTGCTTCCTTGACTTGAACACAGCAATGTCTTTCCAGACTATCTGCCAAGGCACCAAGGGGAGCAGCAGGGGCTACAGCTCATGCTCTGCTTTTGGTGGCGGCACCGGAGGTGGAATCAGGCGTAGCTATTCTTCGTGCAGAGGATATGGTGGTGGCATGAGAGGCCAGTATGGTAGCAGGAGTCTCCATAACTATGGTGGAGTTACAAGGATTTCCTATGGATCTGGCTATGGAGGGGGCGTCTGCGGGGGATATGGTGGTGGCTATGGAGGGATAGGTGGAGGCTATGGAGGAAGAAGGGGTAGCTATGGAGGAATAGGAGGTGGCTATGGAATAGGAGGTGGCTATGGAGGAATAGGGGGTGGTTATGGAGGAATAGGGGGTGGCTATGGAGGAATAGGAGGTGGGTTAGGGGGTAGAGGACTTGGCGGCCTTGGAGCTGGAGGTATTGGCAGTGTCCAAGTGGATCCAAATCTCCTGCAACCAGTCCGGGTAGAAATTGACCCCCAAATACAGCAAGTAAAAAATCAAGAGAAAGAGCAGATCAAAGTCCTCAACAACCAGTTTGCTTCCTTCATTGACAAGGTAGGTTCACAGAAGACTACATTTTTGATTAGTGTCATGGAATGCATTGTCAGTTGGTGAAACTTGATGCAATTTGTGCTTAACAGTCTAGTAACATCTAAAGTTACTGATGTGAACTCATTTACTAACCCACTTTATTTGGAAATTACCTAGAATGTTCTAAGGAACTTTGATATCATGAGACTTACAAAGACTCCTAGTAACTATTTAAAATGCTTCTGTTTGTTGGGCTCTTGGAAACGGATGAACTGAAGGGAAGCAAATGTCTGGGAAGTAGTAGAAAACCAGACAAAGTGATTAGGGTGTTCACTAGCAGGTGAATTTTCAAAATGATTTCAGGATAACAAGAAAGGGTTGCCACTTCTAAAAACTAGCATGTATGGAATTTATAAGACAAAATGTAATTGATTGCCTTATATATACCTGAATGTTTTCATACAACTTTTTTTAAAAAAAAGATACTTTGTAATGGCTAAATCAGTTGCTGGCCTCCAAAGCTGTAACTGGAGATGCCAAGGATTAAAAATGTCTCAGTGCAAATGCCAAGCATGAAAACTATCACAAGCTTTTCACACAATGATGCCTTGTTATTGAAAACATTTGTGTCTGTCATTTGTAGTCTATTAAAAAAAGAGGCAGCGTTAGCATTTGCATTTCTTGGATGAGTCTGTCTGGAATATTCTTGCTCAGCACAAGTAACCCCATAGGCTCTTGTAAAGTGCCTGGGCCAGAATAGAGTTTGAAGGATATAGAACAAGCCTTTCATTGATTTCCACTGGCAGCTGAAGGAAGTCCAGTGAGATTCATGAACTTCTCAAAATGCTTGTGTCCTTTAGATCTTTATCTCTCATTCCCAGATGATCAGAGTTTCAATTTTACCAAGAAAAGAAAAGCGAAATAGAGAAGGGAACGTAAAAATGACTTTGCTCCTTTCTCTCCAGTTAAGGTTCATTTAGCTGGAAGGGTCCAACTTTGCTGTTAATTTTTCCCACAGTTATCCCAACGTGTTGTGATGGCAACTCCCTCAACTAATTTCTTTTATAGGTTCGCTTTCTGGAGCAACAAAACAAGGTATTGCAAACCAAATGGCAAATCCTCCAACAGCAGTCACAAGGCATTGGGCCAACTTTGAATCTGGATGCCGAGTTCCAGCAGTTCCTGAATAGCTTGAGGAATCAGATTGAATATATCCGCAGCCAGAAAGCACAGCTGTCAACAGAACTCCAAAGTATGCAGCATTACGTGGAAGACTACAAGAACAAGTGAGAACCTCAGAAACAAACAGACCACTGGGTCCCTTTCAGCTATTGGCACATGCAGTCGAGTGATAGTCTGTCCCCCAGATGAGCAGCAGATCACAATAATGCCACTGATCACAATTCTTGAGAAACCTTTCCACAAAGAATGCTCTTTGCAAGTGCTGCTTCGAGCCCTGGAGGACATAAATATTGCAGTCCAACGTTGTAGATATAAAGTTGGGGGATAACATTACAATCAGCGTAGAAAGTTCAATGAACAAGGTGGGAGAATTAATTTCTTAATGCTTCTTTGACGAATTTGTTCGCATTCCATTTGTTGTGTTTATTCTGATAGCTTTGTATTTATCTTGACTTTTTGTATTTAGTATGTAGCTTGGCTTCTGTAGTCTATGTGTGGTTGCACTCAAAGCCCTGGTCAAGAAATCAATGAACTCACCTTGCTTTTTCTTCTAGGTATGAAGAAGAGATCAACAGGCGCACAACGGCTGAGAATGATTTTGTTGTGCTGAAAAAGGTGAGAGAGGAACAACTGGCAGTTTGCTACAAACATGGAAGGTGTAATCTAGGGACAGAATTGAATTGTTCTTTAAAATTTCTCCAACTTTTAAGAACTAAATCACCATGGTCAACAATCTGCATGTCCTTCCAATGTAGGCCTATCGTTTTGTTGTTCCTGATGCTGTTGCCCAAAATGCTACATGATGCAGTTATAGGATTGCAGTCCATATTTGAATCTCATTTGCATATGGAAAAGTAGCATGGTATCAAATTAGGAATCTCCTTAATACATTTGTTTTCCATCTTCAGGGAGCCTGATATATTAAAAGATATTTTGAATTGATACAGAACCATGAATAGAAAGAGCAAATCTCTAGATTTTTGTTTGTCAAGTTCCATTTGTCAAGATTAAGATTTTTTTTTTGTCAAGGTTATGCAAAAATATGAATGTGTAATATTTTGCTCTCTCTCTCTCTTCCCCTCCCTCCCCCCTCTCTCCTACCTATCTATCATCTATCTAATCTCTATCATCTATCATCTCACATTTTCCTAATCTTTATATGGCTTTTGTTATTAGTGAGCTGCATTGTCAAATCCAGAGAATTAGAAATGTTGATTAACTAATTTTGGTTCTCAGAGTTGGCTAAAAGTAATAATTTGGCACTGAAATTAAAACTTATTATCCTCTCTCCTTAACCATTAAAAAAAGGATTATGTACCTATTTATAAATTCAATAGCTCCTGATATGTCTGAATAGTAAACATGTTCTCCCTTTAATTCACAGTGGATCCTTTTAGGATAAGGTTTACACTAGTCAAAAAGATGCAAAAATATGTCTGTCTGCTTCACCTAAGCTTTGCATGGAACCTATTGCTTCATTTATATAAAAAGCAAGGCATCATGTGTTGAAGCTTGCTGTTACCTGATTTAATCTGAAAGGGTTTGCTGTCTGTAATTACTCAATGAAGAATAGAAACAGCAATTTTGTCCTGCTTATATGTATTTTCTAGTGTATTGTTTCTTCACATGTTGTTGATGTGGTCTTTCAAAAACGGAAAGCTGGAATCTTAAAATTCAACAACCTAACAGGAACATAGAAGGCTCTTTGTGTAGACTTGCTAAAAAGAGTTCAGATATGGTCCAACTGGTGATGATGAGACTTGTTGAAGATTTACACTGACATTCTTCTGGATTCTTGTAGGATGTGGATTGTTCCTATTTGTCCAAGAGTAACTTGGAAGCAAGAGTTGCTGCTTTGGCCGAGCAGATTAACTTCCTGAAAAGAATCTTTGATGTGGTAAGGAATGGTTCAGTTTCATCGGTTAGAAGGAAGAGGGTGTCTTCAGGTCCCAATGAACCCAAATTCAGATTTGTCTTTATCTTTACCATGAGCCTTTCCTTCCAAGAATGAATCTTTTTTCATAAGGGGCATGGTCACAGGACACATCCTTCAGTGATTTCGGTTACAAGAGCAAAAAATGTCCTCGTTATAAAAGGAAATGTCCTCAGAATGGTGACATGGCTGACTTTCTCTTCCTTTTTCACCCATATAAAAATAAGGGCCTCAAAGATGTCTGTAGACCCTAAACACAGGACGGAGAAAAGCCATTCCTTCTTCCAGCTTCCCTTTATGGGTAGTCTTCGACTTACAACAGTTTCTTTAGTGAGGTTGAAAGTTAAACAGCAGCACTGAAAAAAGTGATTTATGATCATTTCCCACACGACTGTTGTAGCATCTCCATGGTCCCATGATCAAAATTCAGATGCTTGGCAACTGCCTCATATTTATGACAGATGCAGTGTCCTGGCATCATGTGATTCCCTTTTGCAACCTTCTGACAAGCAATGTCAAGGGGGAAGCAGATTCACTTAACAACTATGGCAAGAAAGTTCATAAAATGGGGCAAAACTCATTTAACTGTGTCCTTCCTCAACAAAACATTTGGACTCAATTGTGGTCATAAGTCGAGGACCACCTGTACTTTAAATAATCTTTTTGTACACCACTATTGCCACACAAACATATAGTCAGATGCCAAAAGGTTCAGGTTAACCCCTCTTTAACTATCCCTCCTGAGTTAGAATGCACACAGAGCCATAGTGAGATCAGTAAACAGGGTTCAATAACCTTCATCTTAACTCTCATTCTGAACCTGTAGGAGTTGTTAGAGTGACTTAGGAGTTGTTAGGGGTCAGTGTGTGGTACAAACCCCAGACAGGCCCAGAGCTTAAAAGGAAGGAGATGAAGCATCAGATAAAGGGTGATCACTGGATAGAAGATCAAAACTAGATAGCCATGAGGTGACATGCAGGGAATCCTCACTTTTGCTAATTAAAAGCCTCATTTCGGTCTGTCAGCCATTTTTAAAAAAAACTGGTTTACCACATTTCTCTTTATCGCCCTGAAGTTTAGACATTTATTTTAAACTGAAAATCATAATTCTGTTCTGGATTCCATTTGTTTTAAAACCTTACTTCCTTTTATTCTGAAAAACTGGCATTTTCAGATCTGAAAATCTTTCAAAGAACTTCTTTGAAAGTGATTTAAAAAAAAAATTATACAGGGCAAGACCCAGATTTGGCCAAAGCTTTTTGTGTTACAGAATGAAATAAGACGCTGTAAAAGAAACACGAGAAGGGAGTTCTAAAGAAAATTATTAATTAAAAAATGCACAGTATGGGGAGTCAAAATATAATTCATGAGTGGTGAAATAGGGGAAAAGTGAGGCAAATTGCCAACCTAACTTGTGCTTTTTGGATTCTTTGTAGGAAATCTCTCAGTACCAGACTGGAAGCCAAGACACCTCAGTAGTAGTGAGCATGGATAATAATACCCACCTGAATTTGGAAGGTATTATCGATGAAGTAAGGAGCCAGTATGAAGAGATTGCTCGCAGTAGCCGAGCTGAAGCTGAGGCTTGGTATCACTCCCAGGTAAGTAATCACACTGAGACAAGGAAATAAAATCCCCTAATTTATCTTATGCTTTTCCAGGAAGCAGGAACTCCTGAGGATTCAAACTACAGAATCACAGAACATTGCAGTAGGGACTTTCTGTTTCTATTCATTTGCTGAGACTACTATTTAAACCATTGTTCTCTTTCTCCATGTGGTCCCTGCAAATTGGTCTTTAGCTTCTCTGCAGACTTCTAAAGCTGAATTAGTAGTTCCCTCACCAAAGTACAATATTGATAATTCTCTGAAGAAAGCCTTGGCAGCAAACGCCATGATTGATATTCTCAGGACAAATCAGCTTTCCTCTGCCTGGCACCTTCCAAAGATGTAGAATACTGATCTTGTAGGGTCTCAGCTGTGTTTCTGGGAAATGCAGTCCTGCCTCATCTGGAAAAGGCCAGATTGAGGAAGGCCAGGAGTGTTGAGGCCTAAAAAATCTGACCAAGGAGCAACCAGTCAGTCCTAAAGATGCCCAATCTCCACGTTGACACACAGGCTAGAAATGAACATGAATAGTGAGTTATGGGGACCCTATTTTAATAACTTTTTAAGTTTTTAAGCCTTTTCATTTTCTGAACAATATGACAAAAAGCAGTTATCTGAGGCAAAATGGTCCTCAATTATTCACGACAGATGTTGATACATCATTTGTACAGACACTTCAACCATGCCCAGATTCAGCCAATTACAATGTGACTTAAAATGATTTAGCAGCTTCAGCATCTTGGCCCTAAAGACCTTAAGTATTGGAGTCAGTACTCACAATGCTTTTACAAAGCCTTTTGTGGGAACCATGATAATCAAATGGATGTCAAATCAATATAAAGTGTGAAAGCCATGGCTCTTTGGAGGTGGCTGAAGTACAACTTCAAACATCCTTTACCATTAACTATGCTGATTGGGCCTGTTGGAAATTGTAATTCCGGAATGTTTGTTCGGCCATCCTTTGCCATCCCTGAGCTATTCTGCTTCCATTGTCATCTACTGGGCTGATGAAGCAAAATGGATAATTATACTTTTTTTTCTGCCCAACAGTTTGAAGCTCTGCAACACACAGCAGGACGGCATGGTGACAATCTCCACAACACCAGGCAGGAGATTCAAGAGTTGACTAGGAACATCCAGAGACTGCGTTCAGAAATTGAGCATGTCAAGAAGCAGGTATGGGATGTGCAAGGAAGGATTACAATTCAATCTCCTTAGGAGATCCAAGTCACTATAGGAGTGTTGAATTCACCTCTACAAAGGGAAAGAATCTCTTAGTGAGAGCTTGTGCAAAATCTTATTCTAAGGACATGAGGTGCCTATTTTTAAAAATCATATATTTTAAGTGCCTTTTAAAAAATCATTTGATTTAAGATCTTGAAGCATTTCTCAGGCAGATAACATTCTGACTCAGTAACTTAATACATTTCACTGAAACTTGCCAAACTCCTTTTAAATTGCTTCTCCCATCTTTCAATGTGGTAAGATCTGAACAACAGCACCACATATCTTGGTTGCATCATCGTAGCTGAGCTCTCTTGTACACAAGATAAATTGCATTACCTTTATGTAAATCCAGGTGTGACATTGTTGGCTTGGATAGCAAAATCGAATGGGTGTTGCAATGGGAATTACATTGGTTTGGGGATAGAATCTTTTCTGCAGTGGTTGAAAAGGAAAAGCTGTGTACCAGGAAAGGGCTGTAGTTCATGGTAGGAGACTGGTTTGACAGGAATAATGTCTTCGGAGTCTTCAGATAGGGCTGGAGAATCTTCATAAATCTTTAAACCATAAAGATCTGCTATTTGTGATTGTCAGCAATTCTGAACTGGACGAGCCAATGGTGCAAGTGCAACTGTGTCCTTCATTCTTAGCCTCTTAATACAATTTTAAACTGCTCTTCAGTGGTTCATGGGAGTAACAGGGTTCCATCTTTTAAAGGAATAATTGGAAAAAAAAGTGCAGTGTAAAATGATTTAGCTCTCTAACTCCCTTATAGGTTGATGATGCTTCAGAAAAGACCAATAGCAAAAATGTTGTGTCAGAGGATCTGACATTTAGGGCTTGCCTGGACAGAAATTCAGAATCCATTAGAGTTGGCAGCTTATACATTCAAATAAATAAAAAGTAATAATATATTTATAAAAATTGGATTGAGCATCTGGGCTGGAACATGAGAATAAAGAAGACTGTAATATTCAGACAGAGTTCTTATAATTGCTGAGCATCTATAATGAACCATCAAATTCCTAGGACCAAGGAAATGATTTGATTTGATCACTAGCAGTGTTTCCACACTGGGCATTCTGCCACCTAGGCAGACTGCTTTGTAACATCTAATATGAACAGAAGCATTTCTCAGACACAAAGCCCGCTTACAAAAAAAAAAAGAAAAAAGTGAAAGCTATATTGTATAGAAAGTATTTTTCTGAAATAAGATGCCTAAAGAAAAAGAGCTTACACTGGGGAACTTATATTTTAAAAGCCTACACATAGGAAATGTAAATGAACACAGAATGACATCATGGAAATTAATACTAGAAATTGATACTATCTTGAGATCGTTTATGTTAAATTGTAATTAGAGGTAATTATGTTAAAATATTCTTGCATTTGGATAGCTGAAAAAAGGGTGAGTTTTAACAGATCTTTTTTTTTTAAGTGAAACAAAATCAAACCAAACCAAACCAAACCAAACCAAACCAAACCAAACCAAACCAAACCAAACAAAACAGGGAACTCAGATTAATAGATGGATTAATTATATTTTCTGATCTGGACATCTCTAGCTCCCAAGTGCTACCACGCAAGAGATAGTGCAGAAGTATCCCATTATTTACGGTGGGTTTAAATATATGCATTTATTTAGCGCAGAGAGAAAAATTCAGAACTATTGGTGGAAGCCCCTGGAAAATTTCCCAAATTAAATAGAATCACAGCATGATCAATGCTTCATCTAAAAGGAGTTAAAACGATGCCCATGGGGGCAACTAGAGTTGTTTGTTATCTCCGTTGCCTTGCAGGGTGCTAAATTACAGTCTGATGTTGCTGAAACCGAGGAACGTGGTGAACTGGCTCTCCGAGATGCTAAGCAAAAACTGCATGATTTGGAAAGCGCCTTGGCGAAAGACAAGGAAGAACTGGCTCGCCTCCTGAAAGAGTACCAACAGCTGCTGAACATCAAGCTCGCTCTGGATATCGAAATCGCCATGTACAGGAAACTGCTGGAAGGAGAAGAGAGCAGGTTTGTCTGCCGGTCCCTTTAAGTCAGGGGTGTCAAACTCATTTTCACCGAGGGCCACATCAGCATAATGGTTGCTCTCAAAGGGCCACATGTAACTGTAAGACAGTATAAATGTAACCAAATTCCTAAATGTTTTGCTTTAT
>JAOYMU010000098.1:22699330-22711648 GCA_025802295.1 Psammodynastes pulverulentus
GTGTGTGTGTGTGTGTGTGTGTGTGTGTGTGTGTGTGTATAATCAACTTTGAGCCAGTCAGGATCAAATTCCTGGCTATGGGCAGAGTTTGCTTGTAATACTGCATTCTAACTGCTCTGCCACCACAGCTCTTTTAATGTTTTGACAGTGAAGCAATGGAAGGGCCAAGGGGCACCATCATTGGGCACTGCTTAGGATATCAGTTAATCTGGCCTGGTACAAGCCCAGTGGGAAGGATTTTAAAAGACAGGAGGAATATACAGTATATAGAGCAGCAGAGGTTTCATCAGGAAAATAATCAGTTGTAGTTGCAACGTTCTTACAGTATTAAAAGATAAAGAATATGCTTCACTAAATCAGCAAACAGGGTTCTTTCACATATTTCATTTAATGTAGTTGCTTTGGGGAAGCCCTTGTTGCGGTCAAGTCATATGTCATTGTATTGTTTTATGTTAATGTAACCCTGGAGGTGTGAGAGCCTTTCCTACCTGGTTCAGCCACAGATCTTCTATGACTTTGCAGGAATTAGCACAGCTCAGTAACAATGTTTATGACACCAACATCCTCTTGCAAATGGATAACAGCCGAGACTTGGACATTGACTGCATCATCAAAAACGTAGAAGCATGGTATCAAAATGTTGCCCGAGGGAGCAAAGAAGAAGTTAATGCTTTTTATGAAAACCGAGTAAGTTATGGGGACAAGCGGTCTATGCATCTGTTTGGAAAACTATATATGGGTTTTATGGAATTTGTTCACATCCCTTCCCTGTCATTCTCCAAAACATCTCCTTGGCATGTTCCAGAGGAACAATACTTAATTAATGAAATATTCATGCATGTTCCTTTTTCTCTGTCCCGCCATTTTTATCTGCCTAAATTTTCTCTTGATCCTGTTCTCTTTAGCATGTCCCTTAGATCAAAACAGGCTAACATTGGGGATGCCTAGAATTGCCATTGAGAATTTTTGCTTATTAAGGCTTTTGGATTGTCCTCACAATCCAATCGGAATTTATCAAGATGTGAATGGCAAATTCCATGTGGTGGCAATATTATTAAATGATTTTGTTTTTAATTTTTTTTTGTCTTGGATATCAGTTCCAGGAGCTTCAGCAACAAAGAGGCAAATATTCACAAACTCTGAAGATCAACCAGCAAGAGATTGCAGATCTGACTCGTCTGGTTCATAAATTGCAGTCTGAACACGATATTATTAAAAAACAGGTAAGGGTCATCCTGGTGTGTTATTCCTCAACTGTTTCTTTCAATATACCTATTGAAGTCATTTCTGGAAACCTCATTATGGAGTCCAAACTTGTCAATACGTTTTGTGAACACTTCCATTACAGTTGAAATATGCTCTTTATGTTCTGCACTTAGGAAAACATTGGCAGTTTGTGGAAATTTGTGTGTGTGTGTGTGTGTGTGTGTGTGTTTAATCTCAACTGCTCTCCATAATAGCATTATCACAGCTGCTGGTTTGCGTACTGACACTACGGCTTGACAGGAATATTTATATATTCCTACACATGACAGGAATATTTATATTCTCTGTTTATGTCAGACAACAGGCTTTCTTTGAGTTAAAATAGTTTAAACAAGAATAAAAACAAGCTTGGGCATCTATGGGAAGATGAATGATATCACACATACATTCGCACCATAATATCACAAAGCGACTGACCTAAATTATATAATTTGCATCGTTTGTGTGTGATGGCATTGTGACATGCATGATGTCATCACGGCTTCCATCAAAATCCTATAAATATAAAATTCCTCCCCCCCCCAAGATCTAGCCCCCCATGGGCTAGATTCGGCCCGCAGGATGCTTAAATCTGGCCCATGGGTCCAGCCTGGAAATAGCAAAGAACCAGCCTGCTGTGCCTCTGCTAATGAAAATTGGATGAGGGGAAGAGGGCCACATGCAGCCCCCCCATGGCCCGTTTTTGATCTGGACTGCTTCCTGAAGCACCCTGATGGCCAAAACAGAGCATGGGGGCACACATAGGCCACTTGTGCCCTCCCATGCCCCGTTTTGGTCATCAAAGTGCTGCAGGAGGCATCCATCCCATCCCCCCACCAGCTGGCCCACAGAGGAGAACTACAGTACTGACCCAGCCCTTGAAGAAATCCAGTTTGACACCTTTGCCATAGATGTTAAGGTAATGGTGATTTTTATAGATTCTCTTTTCCACAGTTGTTCTTGATTGGTTCCATTATGAGACTATAATCCTCCCCCTAGAGGACAATCTCTATTTGAATTGATAATTTAAGGCTCCTTCTGTTGGAGGAATCTTCAACCAAGGTCAAATTTAAAGATAAGGAACCAGAAGATGGCAAGAAAGGGGCTCTGAAGTTGTCCATCAATGGTCAATATCTGAGCAACAGGCTTAAGCGGGCATGGAAGTTGCCTAGTTAGTTTTCTTCTCCAAATTGAGTTGTGATCTATTTTTATTGACAGTGAAAGCTATTACACACAAGTAAGTCCTTTAGGCAATTCTATGTTATCTTTTTGTCTACTTTATTTGGGATTCGTTTCTCATTTCCCTGACAATGGATGGTTTGCCAGTCCTTGATCCAAACTTGTGAGCCAAGAAATTTAAAGTCAAGAAACAGAGCTGAAAATGAATACAAAGAATGAAAGAAAGCACTGGTGTTTGTATGGCTGTTGCTTCAGCTGGGTTTCCATATTTTTTAATATTTGCTGTTCTTACTGTAGGATATTAAATTCCTCTTGCTTTTTGAACAATTTGGATTTTGTGGCCAAGTTCTTTGTGTTTTTCATTTTTTACATCCTATTCCAACTTTTCTGTCTGTATTAGTCGTTCCATTTTCTCTCTCTTCCTATCAGGCCCCCCCGGACAGTATTTTTCCTTCTCTTCTTTCCTTTCTCTGTCGTTGCAATTATGGTGATTTTCATTTCTTTCTTTTTTTTAAATGTTGATGTTGCTTTCATTTCTCCCTTCAGACATTTTCAACCTAATGTTAATTTCTGTTTAGCTCAACTATTGTTCCATTTTGATTGGATGCTTTCTCCCAATTCTAAATTAAAAACACCGAAAACTCAAAATGCTTCTCGTTTCTTAGCGTTGCCTTTTTTTTTTTTTTTTGCTTTTTCTTTTTGCTATTGGCTTTCCCTTCAAGTCTGCAATCTGACATGTTAAAAATGCATTTCTTTTTCCTTATTTGCGTTATCACAAATGGGCTTGCACCGCAGTGCCATTTTCTCATTCACTGATTCAGTGTGGACTTTGCTTGTCTGTTCCGAACAGGTTAATGCTTTCCAAACATCCATTTGTGAGGTTGAGCAGCATGGAGATTGTACTCTGAAAGATGCCCGGGATAAGCATATCGATCTGCAAACTGCTGTACAGAAGGCCAAGGATGACTTAGCAAAGCTGCTAAGAGATTACCAAGAGCTTCTGAACACCAAGATTGCTCTTGACATTGAAATTGCTACCTATAAGACATTGTTGGAGGGAGAGGAGACCAGGTGACTATGAATGGCATTCAATATATCTAAGGTGACCAGATTTTATTGTATGTGGCCCGCGAGAGCTTGAAAGCGTGCGCACGCGCGTGTTCCCCCTCTACGCACGGGCGCTCCCCCACCCTTTTGCGCATGTGCATGCTTCCCCACCTTTCTGCGCATGCATGCGCCTACTGGTGCGCACCTGCTGCACATGTGCATGCCAATTTTCTTTCCAAAAATCGGTACTTTTTAAAAACGCCATGGGACACGGGACAAATTGCTAAAAAAACAGGACTGTCCCGCCAAAAGCGGGACGTCTGGTCACCTTAAATATATCCCAAATAGAATGTGATGCTCCTTCTGATTCTTTTCTCCTCCTTTTCATTCAAGCAACTTTGTCAGCTGAGAAGGAACCTAGTATTTCCCCAAGGCAGAAATTTGTTCCTTGAATAAAGTTTAGCCACAGGGCAAATTCTGTCTGGAGGCTGCTCTGAGATATTTTTTCTTACGATAGTATTCCCGAGATTTTCTTCATGGTCTTTAGCTTTTCCAAGGTGGAAGTCTTTAAGCTAAAGTTAGATTTGGCTTTCAGATCAGATCTTTGGCATGTTTATAATTAGGCATGAAAGGTCATACCTTTGTATTTGTCCTTCGTACTGCTAGAAAAAAAAAAGTGGTTTAAGACCGTTTTCCTTCCTCTGTCATTGGTGGACATAGACCAATAGGTGGATGTGTCAGGATTTAATAATTTGTATAGCTAGTCCTGAACTTATGGCCGCAATTGAGCCCCAAATCCCTGCTGCTAAGTAAGACTGTTGCTAAGCAAATTTTGTCTCATGTTATGACCTTTCTTGCCACAGTTGCTAAGTGAATCACTCTGTTACGCTACTAACAGAGTTGTCAAGTGAATCTTGCTTCCCTATTGACTTTGCTTGTCAGGAAGTCGCAAAGAAAGTGACCACAGGACTCTGGGACACTGCAAACGTCATAAATACGAACCAGTTGCCAAGCATCCAAATTTTGATCACATAACTGTGGGGATGCTGCAACGTTCCTAAGCGTGACAAACATCAGTCACCTTTTTCAGGGCCATTGTAACTTCGAACCATCACTAAACAAATGGTTGTAAGTTAAGGACTACTGTATTTATGGTTTTCAGAATAAGCGTATTCCAATAGTTTTATAAGCCAACCCACCTCAAATAAAATGAAGAAAAATTAGCCAACTTGTTGGGGGCAATAGGCTGATTCTGTAAAACCTCTTAGAGGGGGCTGTAAAGCACTATAAAGTGGTATATAAGTCTAAGTACTATTGCTATTACAAAATTACAATTGCAAAAGGCCATGGGCAGGACAAGGATCTGGGGTGTCTCTCTGAAATAAGTCATAAGGCTATCTGATTGTAATGGAATCTTCTACTTCTCCCCATAGGATACACTTAGGAAATCCTGTCTGCATAGGTAAGTAAAAAGCATGAAAATATGGTGGGTTATATCATCAGTTGTATGTTTGGCCTTCTTTTTAGAGGCTGCATGTATGCTATTGTGCCAGTTTGAGCCAGCTGGTGTTAAGGCACCAGATTAGAAATGGAGAGACATGAGTTCTAGTACCATCTTAGGTATAAAGCCAGTAGGGAGACCTTGGGCATGTCCCTCTCTCTGAACCCTAGGAAGGTGGCAATGGCAACACACTTCTGAAATCTTGCCAAGAAGGGACCTGCCATTAGTTAAAAATTGACTTAAAAGTACAAAACAACAACACTTCTGTTGGGAAAATCAAGATTAGGGTCTGAATTGGTCCAGGTTCATCAGTTGATATGTGTATAATTTTCCTCCAGGTTGCAATAGTTGTGTTATTATCTAAATCTTCCATCCTCTCTGCATCTTTGTAGTTATCGATTATCACTTTCCTATCCAGCTATCAGTTAAGGTGGATCACAACAGTAAAAATAGAAAAGTTAAATAACCTTTGCACAATAACAATCCTGTTGTTGTTGTTTTAAAAAAGAAATACCAACAACCTAAACAAATTCAAGAGTTAAAGACCTGGCAGAAGAGAATGCATTGGTTTTCTAGCTAATATGACCCAATGGTTGTCTTCTTATAATCACCTTATTCCCATTTTTGTGAGGATTTTCTCTAGTGGGCAAACTTTTTCTACGGCAAAGCTGTATTATTTTTTTTTTAGTTTACTTTGGAAGAAGAGTTAGAAGGGATTCATTTATCACTTTCATTACGCATTCTTGAAAGTATTAAAGCAATAGTATTGCAAAGATCAGGTGGGGAACAGGGTTTCACAGGTCTCTGGATCTGCCCTCTGGATCACACAAGTTGACTTTTCTACTTTTTCTTGCAGACGTGATCAAACCCGGAATGGAGAATGCAGCCGGATTCCCATTTTCAAGTGGATATGGTGCTGTGGGTGGAGGATATGATATGGGGTTTGGTAATGGATATGGAATGGGAAGTCAGGGGCGAAGCAATAGGAACTACAGCTCCAGAAGTACTGGATTTGATCAAGGTACTGGCAGGAGCAATATAGCTACTGAGAATGTATCAGCAGATGCAGAGTTCCACCAAGGAAGAGGGCGTAGCTATAGGAATGAGACCAGCTCTGGTAATCCCTCTGCAGGCATGCACTGGTCCTCTACAGAAGAGGCTGGTAGAGGTGCTGGCTATGGCCCAGGTGCAGGATTCAGCACACGAACTGCCTACGGATCGGTCTGCGGTGGAGGAAGGGGATATGGGTCTACGAGTGGGGTAGGGAACCGCCCAGATGGAAGCTACCCCCGTGGAGGTTATGAATCCTCAGGGATTGCTCCATTTGGAGATGCGGGGTGGTGCTCTAGGGGAGGAGTCCCAAGAGGGGTTGCAGCTGAAGGGAGCCCGGCCTCTGGAGGTATAGGTGCAGCAGGTGGTGTGTGTTACTCTGGACCAGCAGGAGGTCCTGCAGCAGTGTGTTACTCTGGATCACTAGGGACTACTGCAGGGGTGTGTTATGCTGGACCAGCCAGAACACCTGCAGGGATGTGCTATGCTGCTGGGCCAGTAGGAACTTCTGGGGGACTGTGCTACCCTACAGCTGTAAGACTTTTTTAAAGGAATTGGGACAGTCTTATTTTAGTAATCCATTTACTATTAAGTTTGTCGTAGACCCTGACAGCACAATAGAAATTCAAAAACGTCTCCTAAACCCTTTGAAACAATGTCCATGACTAGTAACCCATTTTCTATTTGTATTTTGGTGAATCTACTACTTTAAGCAAGATATTTGCCCCAGAATCATATTCTACCAATCAATCATTTTTCTATATAATTTTGGCACTGGCTTTTTTTTTCTTAAACATATTCTTACTAACATTTTATACTAATGTTTTATTCACAAGTTTGTATGAACTGGAAAACAAATGCATTGTTTTAGGAGAGGGGCTGCACTATTTTTTTTTCCAAACAAGCTATTTAAACTATTTTTCACCCCAGATTCATTTTTTTGTTATTGCTATAGCTAATGCAAGCATACATTTGACATTCCAAGGTATTTATTCCCTTCCGATGCTTAGATTTACGTTGCTTTCCCTCTTGGACTTCTTGTGGTGATTGTGTGAGTCTGTTTAATAAGTGGAGTGTGTTAGTGTAAGTAGAAAGCAAGATGCTACAAAGAGAACTTAATTCCAGAAATCAGGATTAATCATATTTCTGACAGATTAGTACTACAAAATAGTACAATGTGTATACTATATAATTATTGTCAAAGAAGACATGTCGAGGTGAAAAACAGATAGAGAGATGTCAGAGATCAGTAGATATAATGATGAAGGACAAAATGAAAGGTCCTAAAACTAAGAAGAAAATTTCACCCTTATGACTCTCAAAGATACTATACTAATATTCTTCTCCCTTCGCATATATAATAAAGACTAATACATGCCTGGTCATGAAGAATAAAGTCTGCTACATGTCTGACCATAAAGAGAATGTTACTCCTTGTCACATTCATGGATATTCTTTAAAAAACATTTGAGAAAATCATAACTAGTGGTTTTTCTAAGTACATCCCATCTTTTTGGGCATAATAACACCTACGTAGTTGTTGAGGTTCTATAGCATTCCATACAAATTGTAGTTTTTTTGTCTCAGAAATCTGATCTAGGTGGATAGACTCTAATGAGTACAGCTACTTTGAAAGAACAAAAATCCATTCCAAGATATTTTTTAACCACTGTTTAGAATTCATTAGATTGTAGAAGTTATTTTCCATGGAGTTGGGTTCTCAAATATTCTGCTTTCTGCAATTGAAGTGTTGGGAATGTTGGCCATCTCGCCATGATAGATCATAATCTTTTGACAGTATTGCATTAGGGACTGCACGTTGTCAAAAAGCTTGTGTTGTTCTCTCCAGCCAATGAATAAAGAATTAAATCTCTTTCCAGTTACATTTACCTGTGATTGATTGATTGATTGATTATTTATTTCTCCTGCTGAATCAAAACAGAGTGATGGCAGTTTATAATAAAGCTCATAAGCAAACATCCACAAGCAATTAAGATGTCATAGAATGATTCTATCCTATCATATGTCATTGAAGAATATTGTATTCTTTGTATTTCTGTTTCTAATAGAGATAGAAATAAAAATAAACAAGTATGAATCCAATATCTAAAATACAAAAAAAATGTGATGATGGTAATAAGAACAGAGAAAAATAAACTTGTAACAAAAGCAGATACAAAACTAAAGTTAAAGGAAATTTAAACAATGATGGCAAGAAACAACTATTTAATCAAATGATATGTGGAAGTAGAACTATCTTTAGTACATTCTAGAGCACTAGAAGGCATGAAGCAAGTATTAAATACTAAGGGGAAGGTATAACGTAAGATTGGAGCATTTTCTTGTCCCCTCTCCATTATGCTACTATAATGAATGAAGCTTAGGATAATCAGGAGTTGTTTTTGAGAAAGACATTAGAAGAGAATATATATAGTTTGGGTTCTTGACTTCTTCTTAGGCATTTACAGGTACTTATTTATATAATGTTGAATGGACTTACTTAACAATGAGCTCCATAAAATGATGAGCCATGATTATTGTTTTGGCAATAATCAAAAGTTCCTTCTCAAAAATTATGACAGTTCTAAAAGAAAATTGGGCCCATCAGGACTAGAAACTGAAGAGGACAAAAAACTAATATAAATATACTTCAGTTCATAGAATGAGAAATTCCAAACACCTATCTTCCATTAATGATGCATCATGACATCACTGTGAAAATAATACAAATTACCTATGATCCAAGTGTGTAATTGTCACCATTTAGAGAGATTTTATGACATCACCCCACTTCCCCTTCCTTGCAGAGAGGTTGATGAAGCAGACTTCACCTAGAAGCTGGGTGACACATACATTTCCTTCTCTTAATAGAATAGAATAGAATGGAATGGAATAATAACTTTATTGTCACTTTAAATGTACACTAATCAGCATAGGTTGACTCAGCCTTCCCTCCTTCCAAGGTCGGTAAAATGAGGATCCAAATTGTTGGGGGCAATATGCTGACTCTGTAAACCACTTAGAGAGGGCTGTAAAGCACCGTGAAACAGTATATAAGTCTAAGTGCTATTGCTATACATTAAAATGAGATTTTGTTGCATACAGCTCTATACACTACATGAACCTGACAAGTGGAGGGCTTTGTGGCTGATTTTTGAAAGGATAAGCTGATTGTAGCATCATTTTCTACTGTAAACCTGCAACAGTTAAGAACCCATTGTGATCTCTCAATGGAAGCAGACATACCCTTGAGGGCATATTCATTTTTGTTATATTATCTATTATTCCAAAGTAATAACTGAAGTAATACACAATAATAATTAAAGATATTATTTCTGAAGCTGACTACTGTTATTATAACAGAAGGTGGTGTTCAGTTCTGAATGAAATTCAAATTTCAGAAACTTTTCTCTGTATGGTGAGTTTGTACCACAGGATCTGGCTAGATAAGATGAAGCAGAAACACCTATCTATGGCAGACACCTATTTATTAATAGGTCTCCTCAGTGATAAAGTTAATAATTTATTCTAGGTGCCAGTGGAACTCAAACCTTTCTGCATTTGGCTTTGCTTCTGGGCATTCTTTCATTCTTCAGTACTGGTGTAGGGAAACATTTTTCAGGAATGCTTTATCCTCCACATAAGAGTCGCCTTGCAGTGAGATGGGCAGCAAACAAATTTAATCAATCAATAAATATATAAAGAAGAAGATGCCTCTGAATTCCAAAGGTGTTTTTCCAAAAGGCAACTGGACCATCTTAGTTTTTTTCCTTGAAAATGTTTCGCTTCTCATCTAAGAAGCTTCTTCAGTCCTGAAGTGAACTGAACTGAACTGAAGAAGCTTCTTGGATGAGAAGCAAAACATTTTCAAGGAAAAGTCCAAGAAAGTCCAGCTGCCTTTTGGAAAAGCACCTTTGGGACAACCATGACCTGGATGATTGAGAATCTCCATAGACATGACTCTGAACTGAATGTGACTCTCCAAAAGGACTCAGACAGACAGCTTTATAAACTTGATTAAAAATCCTGCGCAATGTCACACCTGTCGATCTATAATAGCTAATTTTGGCTGAAAGAATCCCTGGAAATTGCCCACATCACGACTTAACAATTGTAGGCATGTGATACATATGCATATCTGTGTGCATTAATTGGCCCTCCTCCCCCTATGCCAAACATTTCCTTCTATGCTTTTCTTGTCTATCTCACACACATCCTTCAAGCTGACTTAAGCCTCTCTGATATGGCATCCCTAATCATCTAACAAATTATCTTTGTGGCTGTAAAATTCTATGCTAGAGGTAGGCAATAGTATCCCAATTATAGGAATGAATTACCTTTTCAGCCTCAAGGTCATCAGCAAAACCAGAACTGTACATACACACACTCATATGCACCACGCATAGCATCAGCCTTTCATGGTAGACCAGACTAGGAAACCAGTTGTCAACAAGATCAGGACTATTTTTTTAATAAAGCTATAATAATTGCAAGTCTGAGTATGCTTCGTCCTCTCTCCCTTTATCTTTGTGGGAATTAGAGAAGGGCTTATTGAGACATTTACTCATACAGTATTACTTTCCTAGCACGGGCACAAGTCTCTTTTATCAGGCCATTATCTTGATAGCACCTCTTCCTGTGTCCTTCAAGGCTATTCTCTCTTCCCTCTACATATTCCTATCTGCACACAAACCCATACCTGTTTAAGAGCAGGACTGGGGAACGATGGGCCTTTTATGACTTGTGGACTTCAACTCCCAAAATTCTTGAGCCAACCATGCTGGGTCAAGAATTATGGAAGTTGAAGTCAACAACCATAAAGGGGTCATTGTTCTCCACCCCTCCTATAGAGCTATATACTTATGTTTATCCAGACATCTAGGGAAGTTTTCATTCTCTATTATCCTACGCATAGGGTTCACAGTATTGGGTGCTTGTGGAAAATAGTTGTGAAACTATCATTTCTGAAAAGTGTTTTAGGTTACAATATAAATATGGGCTGAATTATGAGCTACCCTTTAGAACAGGGGGGGAAGTAACATTTTTCAATGAAGCTATGTTTTCCTTTTTAATTTTTTCCATTGCTTCACAGAACAATTTGACATCGCTTAAATAAGTGGAGCTGCATATTTTAGTGCATTTCTTAACCTTTACATTTTGATAGGCAGGACACCTGCAAGGCAAGTTAAAAATACTCAAAATATGACACACATTAAACAAAAAGGAAGGGCTCTGATTGTTACCTTGATATATTTTTTTTTGTCTCCCTCCCCAACTCTGCTTTGTGAAGGAGTTGTGCAAACGCATCAAATATTTGAGATAACTCAACAGTTTGTTATGGCAAGGCGGTCATTTGCTTTATTCTGCATAGAATTTTAATTTAAACGCATCAGATCAAAACACTGTGGTTTTCCCTTGAGTATTTTTTTCTCACTCAGTTTTTACAAAGCCATGATAAGAGCCTGGAAATATTGGTTGATGTGGCAAACAGGACTGAAAATGCTGAGCCAGTCACTAGGAAATGCAAAAGTAGGAACAGATGAAAGGAAGAAAATAGAACAAGAACAGTACTTTGGCTAAAAGCCTAGCTGACTAGGATCTTGGCGGCTAAGTCTCAACTATGATGAAGACAGCTGGAAATTAAAACCAGCACCTTTTCCTCCAAATGAAGATAATTCTAAAACTTAGGAGTTGTAGATAACACCCGTAACCTAATTTTGATTAACACAAATGCTGAAATTAGTTCCTTTCTAAAATTATCCTTTGATTTTGAAAGCCAAATATCTACATCTTATCCCAAAATAGTTTTTTAAAAAATATATATTTCTTATTTGTATACAAGGGCTAATGTCCTAACCTTCTGACTTGATAGTTAACATGTGATTTTCAAGGTAAAAACTGAACTCTCCATTTGAAATTCTCCATGGAAAGATTTGTCTCTCGAGTGGGTAAAGATTATTTTCCCACCCGCAAGAGCTGCTGAGCCCTTTGACCTTTTCAATGATCAAAGTACATGTAGTCCTCAACTTACAACAGTTCGTTTAGTGACAACAACACTAACAACAGTTCGAGGTTACAACGACACTGAAAAAAGTGACTTATGACCATTTTTCACATGACTGTTACAGTATCCCCATAATCATGTGATCAAAATTCAGATGCTTGGCAACTGATTCATATTTATGACGGTTGCAGGGTCCTGGAGTCATGCGATCACCTTTTGCGACTTTCTGACAAGCAAAGTCAATGGTGAAGCCAAGTCCACTTAACTGTGTTACTTATTGAACAGCTGCAGT
>JAOYMU010000098.1:22933834-22945743 GCA_025802295.1 Psammodynastes pulverulentus
ATAAGGGATGTCCAAACTTGTCAACTTTAAGACTTGTGGACTTCAACTCCCAGAAATCCACAAGTCTTAAAACTGATATATATAAATTGGCAAGTTATGTGCACCTGAAGGCAATGAAACTGAGGGCAACTTTGTATAATTTTATTTTAATGAATTTATTTATTAATAATTTATAGTATTTTTGCATCTGGTGTTGGTTGTAGCAGCTAGAGTTGCTGAGGACCAATTTAAATGTGAAGAGTACACAAACAAAACATTCCATTATGAAAGTTCAGCATCTAATTACAGCACACAGAAGGATTTTAACCAATTGAGACTCTCTCTCTCTCTCTCTCTCTCTCTCTCTCTCTCTCTCCTGGCAATAGTTCACAAGGGGTCCCTTGTCCTTACTAGATTAAAATAGATTATACTTCAGTGTATTCTACTATATGTTTTCTTCTTCTCTCCCTTTTGGAGATGTGTAAGTCAAGCTTGATCAAAAGTTGTAATCATAGGGAGAGTGCCAGACTCTGCAAATATAAAATGCTGTATGTAAATAACCATTTCAGCCCCTGCTGGGAAGCTTTTCAAAGTCACAAAATGAGTTCGTAAGAAAAATGGATTTTTAAGAATTACAATCTGGTCTTTTTCAGGTTTATTGATTCGGCTAACTGATCCTCCACAATAGGGAATAGTAGTTACAGCTTGAGCTCCCTTTGTTCCTTTTTCTCTTCCTGCCCAATATAGCTCCTTTTATCTTCATTTCATTTCATTTCCAATTTCCTTTTTGCCTCCTTTCTACTAGGAGGAAGAAGGAAGGTTTTGTGTGTGCACACGCACACGTGCTTATATTACACAAACCTCGATCCATCATTAAGCATTTTTTTTCTTTTTAAAAAATCCCGTCTATTTTTTTCTCAGACTGGATTCTGGCAAGCATGACCCATGCAGCCTATAATAAATGAGGAAAGGGTAGAAATTATCTCCCGGGTTGTTTTCAGCTGGAACTGACAAACCTAAATTGACGAACAAAGAAAGGTGAGCTCTGCATAAAATTATTTTTTCTCCCCTTCCTGTTGTGCGTGATGACCTCTCAAATCTATAAATTGCTTCCTTTCTGGAAGAACCTGAAACTCCTGAAACTTAACAACTGCTATGGCTCTTTCCCTTTGCAAAAAATTGTGGGGATTGTAAATTGAAGCAGATGCAGAGAATATTCTGTAAGAAACCCTCTCATAAATTCCTGGAGTTCATAAAAGCAAAGACCTGTTTAAGCTGCTTATGGCACAACTGGTGTCTCACACACAGAACTATCCATGTTATGTAAGAGGTCAGGACCCATCCATTGCATAAAAAGCCTAGTTAAGGCCTATCCTCAGGCTGTTCCTCCCTTTCTTCCAGCCTTTCTCCATATTGTAACTTGCCTGTCCTTTGGGAAACATTAATAAGTTATTGACTTTTCTCCTCCACAGAGACACACCCTCAGGTGTTTTATCAGTTCTGTTTGCTCTCCATTCTTATTGGAGTTAGCATGCCAACTTTCTATTTCTCAAACATAGCAGGTGTGGCTGGGTGGGGGAAAATAGGCGAAGAGTCCGTTTCTCTTGGACATTTGTAAGAAGCAAAGAGCCTTTTCACACAAATTCAACACCATTTGCTCCTTTGTCTCCACGGGAGCTTTCTGAATAACAGCAGGTGTGCTTCTTGGTGAAAATGCAGAGCTATCAGCAGAAAAATAGTATACGTCCTTCCTCCACCTCCACCTCCCTTTTTCAACAGTCCTTTGTCAAGAGATAGGAGAAAATTTAAAAAAAAGACTTTTCTCTTGCTGGCATATTCTTTGTATGAACTGATTGCATGAGAAGCTAATCCAGGAACTTCGTGGGAGGAATTTATAATACTTGAACTTAAAATGACTCCTAATGCGGAAGGGTTAGCCTATAATTTACTATACCCTTAAATTACACAGATGAGATAGCAGGTCCTAAGTTCAAGGTCTGCCATATCAGCCTAATCATGCAATAGTTGAAGTATGGGACTCAGACTGAGAAAAATCTCATTCAGAATCCTCAATCATCTATACAGTTTGTTAAGTCATTCGTTGGATTGCTCTCAGTGAAATCTACCTCACAGGAACATCGAGAAGACAAAGCAAGGATTTGTGTTTGAGCTGTGCACCCTACCCTGAATTCTTTAGAAAGGAATTTGACTTTAAAGATAACTACTGGTACATACATTTTCTAAGCTATGTAAAAAGCTCATAAATAATAAAGCCATCAAACAGGTTGAAAGCATCAGTTTTTTAAGAATGGTATTCAAACTTCACCAAGCAGTAAAATTCAACCCAACTATGTCTTTTCTGTAGCACAAAGGAATCCAGGGGCCCTTTTGAGATTCCATTTAAGCCAGGAATCCCTCTTAATCTTTGGTTCAATCTTCAACTTTTCCCAGCCAAATCACTTTTCCACCACTATATGAGGCAGAAGTAGGCTGTAATTCATACTTTGTGAAAAAAATTGGAATTTTTTTTTAAGGAATTCCTTCTCGGTTCCCTAGATTTGTCTCTAATGTGATCATGAGATTAGATGCTGGACTCCTCAGAACTGAAGGTAAAGTTTGTAAATAATATTTGCCTGACTAAGCCATTAATTTTAAGGGACGTACATAAACTGGCAGGTGATGGAATATTACAAATAATTTTTGCACATGCAGCGGTACCTAATTATTTGATACTGAGGATAGAGATAGTTAAGGTTGTCATCACACAAGATATTGTATTGAGCCAAATTATAAGAATATATCACTCCCTTAGAGAACACAGTGGCTCCCTCCCGGCCCATCATCACCTCCATATTTATTCTCACTTTCATATTCCAAGTATTGGTGGGACTTTTCTAAAGCCTGTTTTAATGCCTTACTATCAGCACTTTTAGAGGGCAGCTTTAATAAAATCTCAATATTAAAAAAATTATACCCAAGTAGAACCAATGAAGGATCTAATTCTAATTGAATCAATTGTTTCATACTGTGCCTGAATCAGGATGGTTGGTTTTTCCCTTAAACAAACATTTTCCTAGGCTTATGTGACTTTAATATAAATTATCTGCTAATGTCACAAACTGGGTTGCAAAATATTGCTACATATAGAGGTACACCTCAGCAGTAAAATTACTATGGAATGTTTGTATATTAATATAACTTGGATAGTCATGGATCAAATTATAAGGATATTTCTCATTATAAGGGTTGCTTTGCAATAGTGGCTTAATTTGTTGCTTTATTCAATCTTGGTTTAAGACTTTCATCAGATTTGCAAACGATGCAGAAGCTAAAACAGGGTGACCCAGCTATCTAGGCTAATAATGTGCTTTAACAATATGGCAACCCCTTTGGATTCTAGCAATTATCCATTCCAGACTACAGAACGCCACACATAAAACAGCTCCAGGACGTTCACACCATTAAATCAAGGATATGTGGTAGAAAGGTAGACAAAGTATTCTCTGTCTCTGCCCATAAAGTACACATGCAGCGTTCAGGCAGATGAAACAAATTATTCAACAACACCCACATTTCTGCACCTCCAGAAACTGTATACCTGAGGAATTTTTTGCAAGTGAATCTTTTAAGCCATTACAGTTATCTGCACACTTGCTGGAAAGTCCCGTGTATGAGATGTGTGAGCATCAGGCAGAAGTGTTTTATGCTGTCTCCTGGATGATTTAAACGAGATTTTTCCCCTCTGCAAATCAGCAAATGGTACTATCCAAAGAGGGCTATCATACTTAGATTCCATTTTGGCCAGACACAGCCAGTTTTAAGAGTTCATAATTAGTAGATTAAACAGGCTGGAGATCTTAATGGCTATGTGCACGTCATGCTCAACCACAACTATTCTAGTACATTTTAACCTAACAACCATCATTTCTGTCACATGCAGCTATAATACAGCTATAATACAGCTGTAATATTACACATACCATTTCTAAATAGCTTGAGCCTTTTAAAAAAAACCTGTCTAACAATCTTTAAGTTTCTTAACCTTCAGTAATATTTACAACTATATGCCACTCCATATGTTGTATGTATCCCTACCATCCACTTCCTAGTTTAACAGATCAAGCTTTTCCAAATTCCCTACACTAATCCTTTTGGTTATTCATTTCTTTCACCATTGCAGGAAGAAATCCACTTTGGGACATGAACATTAATGCCATGAAACTTTCCAGGGGTTTGAGCCAGTGGTGGGATTCAAATATTTTTACTGCCGGTTCTGTGGGCGTGGTTTGGTGGGCGTGGTATGGCTTGGTGGGCGTGGTAGGGGAAGAATACTGCAAAATCTTCATTCCCACCCCACTCCAGGGGAAGGATACTGTAAAATCCCCATTACCTCCCCACTCCTGGGGGAAAGTTACTACTGGTTCTCTGAACTACTCAAAATGTCCGCTATATTCAGAATGCCACCTCTGGTTTGAGCCTAAGCAGTAACAATTCAATAAGCAGAAATGCTTCACCTAAATTTCTCTGGAATGAAATCCTTTAGACTACTTGAATCTTGTATCTATGGGACGGTTGGCCTAATGTTCTCAAATTTTGTGTTTTGTTTTATTTATTTTACCAACAGGGCCTATGTTTGGATCCTAGGCATTATGTGATTGACCCCTAATTTCTCTTCATCTGCTATTTCCAGCTATTGATGAAAGCAGCCAAGAAGTGCATATTGTTCAGTATCTATAGTTCACATAATTCTACATTGCTAATATTCTTGGTCCTTGCAACTACTACACTTCAAATGTTTCTGAAGTTGACTGTACTGCAGATTCTACAGTGATTACCTTCCTTGTGGTCTCTCACCAATATTGAATCAACACAGCCCCACCCAACCAAATTGCTTTAATGAATAACCAAGATTTCCTGGGATTGTGCATGTTGCTTCCAAGGAATTTTTGAATCATGCATAGCTTTACGGACCTAGTATCCTGCAGTTTAGAAGTCATTGTTGCTTTGATTGGATAAAAACAATCAATAGGTAAAACAATTACAAATACAAGGCACTTTTTTTTCAGCCATTGCCAGGAATAGAATGGCTTGCCTTTCTCTATCTGCTTCATATATTTTGCACAGAAGGTTAGACAATTCACAAGGGAAAAATATGTTGTGTGAACAGGTCAACCTTGTTTCTTTCAATGATTAAAAAAAATCATCTTGTTAGATTAAGGCTATTCCATTTACAAGGAAATAGCAATATAATGGGAGTAATTCAAACACTGGTTTCTCATCCTTTCTCTGAACAATATTAATACTCCTTTGATACAAGTATGGAAGAATGAAGAATATGTCACCGACTCCAAATTTCAACTGTATAGCAATTTCTTCCAATATCAAATAAAGAATTATCATTCACAAAGAATCCTGAGAATTACTCTTTGGTGTGATAAAGGTGTTTAAACAGGTTGGCAGGATGCAATGAAAAATGCTGTCCCTAGAGGGGCTACAACTCTCAAACTTCCTAAATACCATGACAACTAAAGGCCGCCGGTTGGGAGAGGCTGATCAAAGCAAGCATATCCTGCTTAAAATCCCACTCATTTTAAACTTCTATATCTCTGAGTGATTCTTCCTTTAGTATTTATTCAAGCTACTATTTTCCAGATGTGTTCCAATTACACCTCCCAGATTGGATATGATTCTTAACCTTTATGGTTGGAAATCTTGGGAGTTGGCATCTGAAAGTGTCGGCAGAACATTAGATTGGGGGGAGGCAGATTAGTTGTTTAGTTTAAATTGAAGGTAAATGTTCTCTCACATTCCATGGTCTTGCTTTACCCCATAAAAGGATGGATCAGGGAGCAAACCAGGGACAATATTGGGCAATGATTGGTAGCATTGTGCCAGGTTTAGATACATTTGTGATGCATTTAGGTTTGGACTCTCTATGCTATGTACACAATTTCTGATGAATCATAGGTACTCACTTGGGTACATTAAGTGCAACAGTTTCCTGGATTCTGCACTAGACAGAGGGTTGGACTAAATAATCAAGATCCAGTCTTTATATTTTATGTTTCCAAAGAAATTCATTGGGCCGCTATTAACTTTCCAAGGAAAAGCATCCTGAAATTGAATCTGTTTCTATTTGCATTTACTGTTATTTTGGCTTTATTTTCCCAAATCTCCATGTCAGTCCTTTCTTAACTACTTGCACACTTCCCCCTGTAATGCAGAAGTTTTCGGAAGCAACCTAAATAGTAGAATTGTCAAATCTAGATTGCAAAAATGCAGGTCACCAAGAAATAAAGATAGCCTCTATTTGGGGGAGATGGGCAGTTTAGAAATTAGATAGATAATTACTGTAGATAGACAGGCAGACAGAAAGTAGAGTTTTCCAAATCTCAAATAGTATGAGAATAATCTCATCTCAATTTCTGCATGTCCTATGCTTGAAATAAATTCTGGTAACCTCTCCAGGGCTTATTTCAACCATCCATGAGTTCATATTGCTGATTTGCAATTCAATACACCTTTGTTTGAGAACGAGTCTCAATAGGGCCAACTGGAATTTGCAATGAACTTCACACACACACACACACACACACACACACATACACACACACACACACACAAAACCCCACACACTTTATCGACCCGAATGCTCTTCTAGATACTGTTCCCCCTAAAGGAAAACCTTGGGATGCTTTGCACAGAGGCACCTGACGCCTCCCAGACTTCACCCAAACCGTTATGAATACATTACTTGTTCTTAAAATCCTCAACAAGATCCTGCATGTTCTTCAGTTCTCCTTCCAGCCTCCCCTTGTCGTTGTACAAGCTGTCTAGCTGTCTCCGCAGGTTGTTAATGTACGTCTCAAAAATGGGGGCAACGTTGCTCCGAGTGGTGGTCTTTTGCTGCTGCAAGAGGCTCCATTTGGTCTCCAACATTTTATTCTGCTGCTCAAGGAATCGGACCTGAGAAATACCCACAAGCACATTTTAAAGAATAGCTGCTTTTTCCAGCACAATGCGAAATGCCACAAAAGCCGAAGAAAACGACCAGCCTGAATAGCCCTCAGCTCTCTCAGATACAGAGAAGAGGGTAAAAGAATGAATTATCTGCCAATATTAAGTAGCTAAGGAGGGAGGGAGGGAAGCTGCAAAGAGGGGAGGGGGGCCCTCAATGGATAAATCTTTGTTTTAGCCAATTGGTTCTAAAGCCAGCCTTATAGCCAGCCTGAAACACATGCCTGAATTTTGCAAGCTTTTTTTTTTGAACTTCTGATATTTATTTAGCTTTTGCACGGCCGACAGTTTAAGAGCTCTAGGAATGTTTGCCTTGCCTTTTACTGCATTTTCTCTTTATCAGTTTAAGAGGTGGGGGAGGTTACAGATGTGGGTTTCCTTTCCAACAAAGAAACCTCCTGGTCAGCTTTACAGCTTAAGCAGAGATTCATTCATCCACCACGTACATTGTTCTCTAATGTTTCGATGAATCAGCTACTTCAATAGGGGGCTATAACATTTCGGGAGGCATGTTAACTTACAACCAAAATTGGGACTCGCATTTCCATTGGCAAGCAAAAGGGTTAATAAGTAAGCCATGCCCTATTTTATGACCTCTTTTGCCATAGTTGGTAAGTAAATCACTGCAGTTGGTAAGTGAATCATGCAGTCGTTAAGCAAATCTGTCTCTCCCCATTGACTTGTCGGAGGGAAGCACCTGGGAAGGTCGCAAATGACAAGTGTGACTATAGTTATGTTGCAGTTGTACATGCCAGTTGCCAACCTCGGAGAGACGCTAAGGTCTCCCCATTTCAACCCTGAGCTACAAGTATTCTCCTTTATTGCTACCATTGTCAATCTCCTGGATTTTGGTTACATGACTGTGGGGTTTCTGCAATGGTCATAAGCGTGAGGACCAATCATAAGTAACATTTTCTTTAAGCGTCATCATAACTCCAAATGGTACTTTAACAAATGGTTGTAATTACTTTGTATGCTCAGAGCTTTGGCTTTTTGGCTAACTACCCAACCCAGCCTAGAACTATTGGGTTAGTAGCACAAATGGCATCACAGTATACAGATGGCTTATAATGAATACTTATGGGATATCTCTCTGTAGATATCTGACAATATGCTGCTAAGCATGATTACTCAGAAGCCAACCCCATAGAATTCAGTGCAGCTACTCCCAGGAACAAGCAGATACAATTAAAAGGTGAGCAAGGGTATATATGGACAAAAAATCATCATGGAACGAGATTCATACTTTTTTCCCCCTTTGTCAAGAACTGCCTTAACTCAAATACATTGCAACAGCAGGTGCACAAATGTAAAAACAAGACGCTTGGGGCACTTAAGAGCCAAGCAAAAATGTTACCGAACATATCAAGTGTAATTATTAATTATTTCAGATGTGTGCACTCATAGCTATGTGTATGAACCCCCCACCCCCCGAATAATTTTGAACTTTGGGGGATCTCTCTCTCTCCTTTCCTCCCTGTGTGTATAACGTATCGACCTCCATCCTTGCATACATGGGAGAACAAAGTGAGGCGTATCCATATTGTGAAGATGTACAGTCTTTTACAGATCAATTCAAAAGCCTGCTATCCTGCCCATGCCCAGTCTTAATCAAGAACAGCCATGTGGTAAATATAGAGTCACTGAAACATCACAGTTTAAATCCAAGTTATCTGAGTGAAAAATCAAGCATTTCCTTGAATGCAGCTTAAGTAGTCAGCCTGAAGGAATCCCTAGCTTTGTAGAAAAAAAACCCCAATGAAACCTCCCAACATTATGAGTGCAGTTGCAACCCACTACTAAGGCCTGTAGAAATCACAAAAAAGGCTCATATCTCACCTTGTCAATGAAGCTTGCAAATTTGTTGTTGAGGACTTTCATCTGTTCCTTCTCCTCCTTGCGTACTTTCTGGATGGTGGAGTCAAATTCCAGGTTGAGTGGGGACAAGAGATGCGGATTAATAGTGACCTCTTGAATACCACCGCCATATCCAAGCGACGGTGAGATAGGGTAGGACGGGGCAATCCTCCTGCTGCTGGAGCCCACGTTATACAAACTGGTGCTACCAAAAGCACCGGGCTTCCTAAAGCTTCCACTCCCCCTGAATCCACGCGACGAAGAAACAGAGCTGACCCGGACCTGGGAAAAGTTAGAAGGGGCAGTTGCTGAACGAGAACTGAACGAAGTCATCTGCGCCATGATTGCTCAAGCAGGGGTTTAGATCTGGCAGCTACAGATGAGGAGGGGAAGAACAGCAAGGTGTAGTAGACTCAGGGGAGTTTAAACAGAAAGAGTCCCTCTGAACCTGCAGGCTGGCACTTCCTTTCCTTTTTATCTATTAGAAAGAGCTGGGCTTGGCTTGGGGGCAGAGAAAGGATCATTTTACTGCCTGGAAGAATTGGGTGTGTCTGGCTGCCGGCCCACTGCCTTCAACCTGTTCAGCTCAGTGGAGAAGAAAGGCAGCTGGGGAAACGCTATCAGCTCCACTCCTTTACACCTTGCCCTTTTCTTACCAGCTATTGTCCCCCTTGGCCCCAAGCAGAATAAAGTTAAGGTCTTATTGTCTTTTATTCCTGCCCTGTGAGTAAAGACATACGGAAAATATACAGCGATCAGGGAGAAGTTGTAATAATGCCTTGTTTTATGTTAAAAAAAAAAGATATCGGGAAGGATAAACCAAGAATAATGAGATCGAAAGGGAAGAAAACCCTGTCGGACGGTGCAAGTCTTTGATCAGGGTCTTCACTCAGATAGGCTGTTTCTGAGGGGGGAGGGGTTGTATAAATGATACATTAAAAAAAGATCCAATAATCAAAAATCTACCCCAGGTTAATATCCTTCTAAATAGGTTGAACAACAGTTCCTATCACCTTCCAGCCAAGAACAGGATGCACAGAAGCAGAAACCTGGGCTGTGTAGCATTGGATTATTGGCAATGTAATATCTGTATTGAAGGGATATACCCTAGATGAACACAAATACAGTACTTCACTTTGTCCTCACTTCCATGGTTAATAATGTATATTTTGCTTCCTCCTTTTGTGTTTTTATGCTCCAATCTGATGGGATTTTGTCCCCCCTTACTGAAGGGAGGGAGGTAACCACGGGTCATTTCATTGATGCTTGTCACCACCTAGATCTGAAAGGTTTTTAGATACTTTGATACAGCAACAAAGCAAGATTTAATCCTAGGAGTCCAAATGCAATATATGTTTGCAGAGCAAACAGCACAGCAAATATATGCTCTTTTAGTGTAATTTGCATTGACCAAAGCAGCAGATGAGCTATTTTGATGCAGCAGCAACCAAACCTTCTTTCTGGACATTTAATCTAGAAGAGATTTTCTTTATAATCCCAGATCCCTGTATTGTCTCTACAGATTCAAAGCAGAGTGTTAGAGAAGACAGGAACTGTAGACTATTTTCTGATAACCATAAGTATGGCTGGATTGGCTGGATATATTTTAAACGTGGTTCGTTAAACAAAGCCATAATGGCTAGATTCATACATTACCCTCTTATTCATAAGCAATGGTTGGGTTCACACACATTAAGCCACAGCTAAACAAGGACATTGTGGCTTAATATAAGGTGGTCACCTAGTCACTATGTTTAATTTGCTTTTCATCTGCTGTTTGGCAAGTTTGGGAATTAAACCTTATGAGGAAAACTCAGGGTGTATTTCTTCAGGAACTGGCAGGTTTGAGGCATCAAGCCAAAGGAAGCACCCTACAAATCTCATGGGGGTAGCCAAAAAGGCATTTTGTAAGATCTCCTTGTTTTACTGCCCTTCAAATTACATTGAAAAAATTGCTGGGGTTTTAGAATTAGCCCCTGGCCCTTTTCATAGCAGCTTCATTGTGTACATTCTTTTCACAAAGGGTTAATGTTTACTTCTGTGAGGGGGGAGGGGAAAATCTTCCTGCGTTATTTTTTTGCCATTCAAGGAGTTTTAAAGGCTATTTTTTTTTCCTGACACCCCAACAAAGACCCAGGCCTTTCGTGGCTCATGTTTGCATTTCAAATCTTGCTTAAATGGAATTTGGGAGCAATTCATTTCTTTAGTAGGAGTTAACTCAAGAGTTATTCTGAGAGGGAGGGAAAAGAAAGAACAGATAAGAATTTGCCCTGGGAAGTTTCAGGCTAAACTTGTTATCAGACGCAAAGGTGAAAGTTGATGTTTTGGTTGCTGTGGTAACTTCAACCACCATTAGGCAAATAATTTCCCCGTTCACAGAGTTGACTCTTGGCAGTTCTGTCTCCTGCAACACCGAGAAAAGGCCTTCCTCTTTCTGATACAAAGCTGAAGTGAAGACTGAAAATTCAGTTTTAGGTGGTAGCCTCAGATCCCTGAGTGAGAGAAGAAAACCGGACATTTCTCTGCTCCAGTAACAGTCCTAGCTAAAACAAACATTGAGGTTTGCAGGCATGCAGAAAGTTGCTTCAGATCTTTGTAAATATAGCAGCTAACTAAACGACACAAAATGGTTTGCTGCAAAGGGAACTTCACCTATGGCAAAATCTGTTTAGGGAGTTGGTTCAACTCTTTGACAAGTGTGAACTTCTATGGTAAAGATCTTTGTGTACTTGCTTTGCTCTATTGCTCTATTGCAGGGGTTTCAAACTCAAGGCCCAGGGGTCAGATCCAGCCCACGGGGTGCTTAGATCTGGCCCCTGGGGCCACCCTGGAAATAGTGAAGGGCCAGCCTGTGATGCTGATAACAAAAATGGAGCTTGTGAGGGCTATGCGTGGCCACCCCGAGCTCCATTTTTGCTGGCAAAGGGTTGCAGGAGGCCATTGCAGCCATTTTCACTGGCAGAGCTCTCAGGTCACAACAGGCACTTCTGAACACAAATAACATCATGCTGGCCATGCCCCCCCTGCCCCCCCAAGGTCAAACACAACCCTGATGC
>JAOYMU010000098.1:22984516-22997720 GCA_025802295.1 Psammodynastes pulverulentus
AGGGAAGCTACCAAAATGTTACTTGAACCTATACCTTTTCCCTTTGTATAAATTTTGAAAACTAATAAAAATATTTATTTAACAAAAAAAAAATATTTATAAAATGTTACATAATTTTACAGGACTCCCAATCAGTTAGGGCAATTTGGATTCACTGAAATTTGTGGAAGATTTTGATTGCCATGGCACACTGACACCATAACAGATATATATTCTCTTCTGGTCCCTCCAACCTTTTAATTATTGTAGCCAATTAGAGCTGGGGCAAATCTGCCTTTTTAAATTGCAGTAGATATTTGGAAAGGTCCTATTTACAAAAGTATAAATAGGAAAGGTGGAAAAACACCTTTTAAAGAAGTTATTACTCCCACGCCGTCACAACAAAAGGAAAAAAAAGCAGGAAATTCCATGTCTCTCACACATAATGCAACCACTTCTCCTCCCACGGAATATTTGGCTTAAGTATAAGCAAGGTTCATTACAAATACATGTATGATTCTATATCTTCCTGTCAACTTGCATCATTTTTCTGAAATCTCAAGTATACATCATCGCCTTAAGGTCTTGATAGGAGAATGGGAAAACTGGAAACAGGAACATAGGAGGCAATTCTATGTGAACATTATTTTAAAAAATACATACGCTTTTTAACATTTTTGCTACAATGAAGGACTAATATAATTTACATTTCAAATCCCTCCCTGCTCTATGCACAATATTTGCTATTTCTTTGGTTATAATTTATATTTATAAAGCAAAGGAGCAGTGATACTGGTAGTAAAATGTAACATGAAGGAGATGAAAATGCCAAAGGACACTTGACACTGAATTTAGGCCCTCAACAGAGAGGTTTGACTGGGGACCCAGAAAACCTGATTTACAGAATGTAACACAATGAGTGTTTATTTCTCAACTAATGGATGCATTCAGTATTCTCTGAAGAAATGGTGGAGGGACTTCATATAGTTAGAGGAAGTAAACATGGCACTGAGGTATACCAAATGAGCGGCCTTAGTTGAATAAGGTTGGGAATAGCCTGAGGCCTGCCATTTTGATGATCTTGCTAGAATCTCAATGGAAATATTGATTTCTTCCCTATCTCAGTATTCTGTAACATGAGGGACCTACCTTCTCCTGAATCATTATCTTGAATGAAAAGGGCATGTTAGAATAATGAAGAGCAAAGTCAAGAATGGAGAGCATTCAGCCGAACCAGCACTTTTTTAAGCTAAAAATGATGATGATGATGATGATCAGCGCACACATGCGCAGTAGGTGTGCGTCAGTAGACGCGTGCATGCGCAGAAGGAAGGGGAGGAGGAGCGCACACACGCACAAAGGGGAGAACGCATGCGCACAGTCAGAGAGCCGGTGGCAACACCGGTAGAAAACCACCACTGGTCCAGACCCTCTGAAAGTTGTGCAAGCATAGGGCATGCTTTCCCATTCTTTTTTTTCAGGTACAAGGCCATGCAGGAGTATTCTCCAAAGTTTATACATCTTGCTTGAAAAATATTTACAATTATGCAAGAATTCTTGTGCATGTCTCTGTACCCTGCAAAAATTGCATAAGAGTAGGGCATGCTTTAGCGCAGTTTTCAGAAGCTGCAGAAAAGCATTTTCCAATAGCTGCTTCAAGAATGAAGGCCTTGTATAGTCCAGAGCAGCCTCAGCTGGGCCTCAGGGGCCTGTCAATAGAAAGAGAAGACTGCCTGAAGATAAGCATTTCAAAGCAGACCCTGACCAGTGCTGGGCCAGAGGGGCAATTGCACCATTTCTGTAGGCTAGTATGCCCTGAGTAATGGCATAAGGTGGCCATTTTTGAGTGGTCAAAGTCAAGGCCTGGGCCTCTATTTCAGGTCCAGCCTTGGCACTGTTGCTGAGTGCCATGCTTCAAGGTGGCCTAGATGGTGGAGTGGGGAGATAGAGAATTGTTTCTTTTTTGTTTGCGGGAAGTGATATACCAGCAATTACATTGGATATTTTCTGAATTTTTGACATGCCGAGCCCAAAAGTTCACCATCATTGATTTAGAGTAAAGAAAGAAGAAGTAATCCAGTGAGAGCCCAGAGACTAAGGATTAATCATTCAAAAACCTAATTCTGAACAGTAATAATTCTGAAGACTGTTAATTTAGAAATGGTAGTAGTAGTTTAAATTGTTCACTCATGTCCGATTCTGGGCAACTTTATAGGCATGTGTTCTCCATGCTACGCTATTAAGCACAGCTTCTTTCAGTTGTTAGATGTTCATCCTTGTAATAATTAATAAATTACTGATATTTCAGAAGACTAATTGTTAACTTTCTGCCAGGTCAAGGAAAACTGGCCATTTCACATAGGCCCAACTGATTTTGCAGCTGACTTCAATAAGTATTTTTGCTCTTAAATATATATTTCAGTTTTATTTTTCTTACACTTTTTTTCTTTAATTGTAAGAAATAGTTATTTAATCTAAGGGATCCCTACATTGGAATCTTGACTAGATTAGGTTCACTAGGTCTGCTGCAATTTCATACAGATACAAAAGCTCGTAATAGACTAGGGCAATGATGGCGGACCTTTTCGGCACCTAGTGCCCAAACCAGAACATGCATGCATGTCCATACATATGCATGTGCCCGAGCACTGAAAAATTGAAGACCTGCTGGTTGGTGTGTGCATACCTGGGTTTTGGCCATTTTGAGGGCCATTTTTGGCCATTTTCAGGCCATTTTTGGCCTGAAAAACGGCCCCAAAACAGTCTGAAAACCCCCTGGGAAAAGGCCTGAAAAACGGCCTGTTTTGGGGCTGATTTTTGAGGCATTTTCTGACACTCTGGTGCCTGAGAAAACCAGCTGGCATTGGTGCGCATGCCCACTGAGAGGGCTCTGAGTGCCACCTCTGGCACATATGCCATAGTTCGCCATCACGGGACTAGGGGCATTGTATATTATGCTTGACTCCATTAGCTTCATACATCTTTTAACTTACCTATATTCTCCTGGGAAAGCAGCCTAAAACAACATTTTAGAACTATTTTTTCAATAAATAATCCTTTCAGTGATCTTTTTTTTGCCAGCTATGATTCTTTTTGTAAACTGTTCTTGGACAACATCTCATTCTTCTTATTTCAGTTATAATCAAATCAGTAAAATTCTATAGATTAAGCCACTAAGAAGCAGAAGATGAAACATTGTTCCTTCACCAGGGAGTAGTTATCCTTGGTGTAACCAGTTGAAGGTGTCATTATGAGACCAGATATCTGACCAGAACAGTCTAGTCCAGTGGCTTTGATCTTTACATGTCTCTCTGCAATGCTTCATGGTGACAAGCCACAGAACAGCAGATTTGAGCTAATGTCTGATCATGACTAGTATACAAAAGTCAAACTTAATCCAGATCTTTATATCAATTACCATTTATTACTTATAATCAGATCAGCTTTGGGCCATGCATTTTTTAAAAGACTGGTAATCCCTTTTCCTGATTTGGCATGTTCAGACTGGTAAGACAGAAAATATGATCAACATTTTGTTTTGACTGAGTAGAAAAACAAGCAGTGTGAAGAACTTGCTAATTTTGTAAAATTGAATTGCCAAGATCACCACAGAGCTTCAGGAATCTGGTAAGGACAGGAAGCATTCAGGAAAGCTTGAAGTGAGGCTCATGGTATATCTCATTGCTTTGTTTTGGGCAGGAGATACAGATCGCCTTTCCAGAAATAATATATATATAAATATCAAATTAAGATTCCAGCAGAAGTTCTTCTTCCCATATCAGTTAATACAGAATAACAGTCCATAATATAGTACTTTCCAAACCTAGGTAAATTACCCAAATTTTGGTAAAAGTAGTTTCTGTTTGAGTAGCAGTACATGAACCCATAGCAGAAACATTTAAATTGATTTAAAAGTGTTTTACCTACATTTGGCAAAAATGACTTTCTGTTAAACAATTTTAGGTAATGAAGTAAACAGTTTGAAAAGCACTGCCATAACATCTAAATTTCAGGAACAAGAAATTGTGAGATACAACTGGCCAAATAATTCATAGAATATATGAAGCCTTTCTTACCAATGTAAGACACCAGGTTTCAAATGTGCATTGCTATTACTATCAAGAGCACCATGTATTTATTATAACAGCAGCTGGAGCCAATTAATTTTTTTGAAAAGCTCACACATGTCATCCTGTGCGGATTTTAAACCAGTCTTTTTAATGTCTACTAATCCAAAAAAAGAGGTTTCATTTCACTACCCTCAACAAAGTATTTAATAGTTGTTTTCCCCTTAAATTCTTTTAGCCATTTCATAAGGGTTGGCAGATATTCTCCCCTATATATCATAGTAATTAAGCAAACCTAAATAGAGAGCTACATATTATGTAAATGCAAGGGACCAGATAGAAAGCAAGTTAACTTCTCACATAAAGCTATAACTAATTTTGCCTACTATCCTTATAATCAACTACCCATTCAAGAATCTTCAAGAAATTTTCATTTTATGGAGGCCAATGTTTCATGTTTCTTCTCCATTTTGGATGAACTTTGAGGTAAAAGTCTATGGAGATTCTCATTCATCCAGTACTGAAGAAGTTTCTTAGATGAGAAGCAAAATGTTTTCAAAGAGAAAAAAAAAACCAGGAAAGTCAATTGCCTTTTGGAAAAGCACCTTTGGGATTTTGAGGTAAAGTTCATTTTTAGAGGCCAGATTTTTAGAAGATAAGTGAAATCCCAACTACGGAAAATACAAAAAGGAGTGTGGCAGAGACAGGTTAGATTAGATTTGGGATCCCAGATGCAGCCATATCAATCCAGAATAGATTAGCTCAGAAATTGATCTAAATTTACTCCCATTAAGTGCAATAGAGAGTCAATTTAAATGAAAAACACAGAAAGAGCACCCTTACATATACTTTTTCTGCTCTCCTGAGCCACTTCTAGTCAGGCTTTAGGATTTATTGGCATGCTGACTTTGGAACACCTTAATTTGAATTTAGGATTGTTCAATTTAGATGCTTCCAGATAAATACTTCTATATAATACCAATCCTATACTAGTAGGAAAAAAAATGGAAAAATGGCAGAGAGCTGTATGATGATTACAAATGTAAGGCAGTGTCTGGAAATATACTCTCTAAAATTCCGTGAAGGAGCAGAGGTTTTTACATATTAAAAGTCTAATTTTTAAATAATAATAAAAAATTCAGTTAAAATTAAAACATTTAAATCAGATGCATCAAGTTCATATTTGGATTTAAACATCTTTCTAGGAAATATGAATGCTCTATGAGGCACAATGATGTCATTGGTGCACAAGTACAAGATGGAAATGATTTAATTTTCCACCAAAAAAAGTAGTATAGTATTAAGTAATCCCCAATATTCTTTTGAGGTACCACTTTTTTGAGCAACTGAGATTAAGTCTAAAATAAAAGACTAAACATCATGGGAACATATTACAATACTTGCACTTCATTTGAAATGTCTGTAGTTTATTTAACTAGCAATATGCAACACCCAACGAAATACAAAGAGCACAGATAATATTGTCTCAGAGTGACACAAAACTGTTCTTTGTATGACATATTTAGGAATGAATTCCATTTTTGATCTATGTTTCCTTAATAATATGCTTACTTGTTCTATCATGCTTCCTCTTTTGTTTACTTTTTTTAAGCCTTCTCCACCCACAAATATGTAATCTTTCTAATGAAGTCAGACAGCCTTAAAAATATACTCCACTTATAAATCTGAGGGATAGTAGACTGAACAACTATCTGGCAAATATGAATGTTTTCAGTTCTTACTAGGAATTCTGAACACTGAATTATTCAAGCATCTTTAACTGCAGCCTAATTTTTAATCCATGTGACTCAATACATTAGTATTCCCACACTTCCTATAAGCATAGATAGAAATAATTGTGTATATTTTGCAGCTTAATCAAGAAGCTTTGATTAGACAAGTCAGACAGAAGAGTGCCTGGAATCTGTCTCAATATTCAAACGGTCTGAAACTGAACAACCTGAGCATGCAAAATCTTTAATTGGCATTTTACAATAGAAATGAGCAGTACAGTCACTGGAGAAGAAGCAGCAGGGCCTGAATGTTTTGACATGTTCAAACTCTCTAGAGCTTTCTGCTCTTGACTGATCTTGAGGTTCAGCCAAGATAGTGTCTCTGTTCAAGCCTCTTGTTTGCCATTAAAGGCTGAGGAAACCTCTTAACTTCCTCCCCTCAGGAAGCAAGTAGATGGAAACAAGGGAGTAATTTTGGTTGGGGCTTTTTTTTCCCCCTCCCTCTTTTCCTACAAATGTCTGGGCATATGTACCACCTTACAAACAAAACTACAAAAGGTGGGCGGGAAGGAGAAAGAGGGAGAGACAAAGCCAACAGGTTGATCTGGATTACATCAACAGTCACACCCTCCTGACTTTATGAACGTAGGAGAACAGGTGTTTGTAATTCATTAGCTAAACTGAGCTCAGCAGAGACAGGAATTAATCTACGCTTCTTGTTCCCTGACCTGCTACTTTTCTCTCTCTCAGTAGCTGACCTAGTGCTTCTTTGCTTTCCCTCATCGTAAGGATGACAAGTCATTCTGGGAACTTCAGTACCAGCTCCCTTACTTCTCCCAAAGCCTCTTATAGCTGGAGAAGAGAATGTTCTCCTTCGCATTCTCCTCATTCTTTAAGGGATGGGGCCTGCAGCAGTCCTACCATGGGAGAAGCCAGCAAGAAAAGCTTCAGTTCCTCCAGCCTCACAGGACATGGCTACTATTATACATACCCAAGAGTGCATTTCAACGAAGATCTCTTGGCACCACTCAACTTGGATGTTGACCCAGCTCTCCAAGAGATAAGGACCAAGGAGAAAGATGAGATCAAGATGCTCAATGACCAATTTGCTGCCTTAATTGGGAAGGTAAGATGAAGTTGCTCCTTATGTTGAACAGAGGATAACCTTGAAATAATGTGCCACGAAGAAATGGGAGGCTAACTCAACTGACAAATTTAGAGCATCATAAGAGGATGATGGTAGGGATGATACTGAGAATGATGGTGGTGATATTCAGTGTTGCATTTCTATAAATATGTTTAATTTCCTACTTGAGGAGCCAAATCGACAGTGGCCAGATTTAATTAAGCCCAAAAAGTATTAACGTTGTTTTTCAGAAAATAGAAGAACATGGCTCTTAGGAACAGAGTCATATTTCTTCAGATATACCATCCTTGGGTAATTGTCTGAGGTTTGATGAGAAACCTCTCTAGGCATGTGGATGAAAGGAAGGGGAGGTTAGCCTTTCATTCATTGAAATTTAAAAAAATGTGGTTGCCAGCTCAGAGAGCTGAAAGCATTCACAGTACTCTGAAAACATTAAACAATGTTTGTGTAAATAAGCATGATCTTGTCAGACACTTGTCAGGGTCTGTAATTTTTAAAGATTATACACATGTTCCTTTACCTGAACAGTATAGAAGAGAGGTACAGTGAAATTACCGATACATGTTTACAATCAAATTTGAACTGATATATTCAAAATGCAGACAAGATTTTCATTGGCTTTGATTTTCACCACTGACACTTTTATATCATTGATACTATTATGTTTTACGCAGCTCTCATACTAGCAATGATGGGCTCATTTTCTCAAACATCCCTCTGGGTAGTAATAACATTGAGGCTATCCATTTACTGAGTAACTACTGTCTGAGCACAATATCAATTTCAAGATGTTTTATTTTACCAGCCGAGCTGTCATAACTTCCCCAATGAATTCTGGGAAATGTAGTTGGTTGAAAATGCTAATACAATACTGCAGCATCACAGTTCTGATACTAGCCCATAAGGATGCAGCTTTTATGCTTTTAGCTAAAGACTACTTGGAAAGTGTTATGGCAGATAGCTGTCATGTTACTGGGAATGAACTGGTTTCCTTTCATATGTCTAATTATTTGTACCGCAGCTGGCCTTGTTTTGGCTTAAGGCTCATGAAAACATTGCTGGATCTAACTTTATAGCATTTGAAAATAGCAGGGGTGCAGCTTATATTTAAATCCTGGTGTAGCATCATTCCATTGAACATCACTATATGAAAGTTAAATGGATTTCCTTTTTATAAACTGCTGATGGGGAAGATGCAGAACATGCTGAATGACATTATAGCTGATTGTGGAAAGGCGCCAAATAAATAAGGTGATTTACAGTAATAATAGCATTCTAGATAGAATACGCCACACCAGATTGGGGTGAGCTGTCATGTTCCCAAACCCATCCCTAATTGAAAAGTTCTCATATCTAATTATATCACATAGTTTTTAGGAAAGTTCATTCCTAGATGCTCTAGTTTTCTACAAGGAGGGAATTATTTTTGAGGCAGAAGCCATTAAAAAAAATATACCTACTTGCCCACGGATGCCTAAATTCTCTATTGTTATTTTTCTGAAATGTATATTCTGCAATTTTGCAAAATCAATGAAAATTGCAATCGTAAAAATATACGATGGATCGCAGATTAAATAAAGGCAATGGCAAAATCATTCTGTTAAAAAGAGGATCCCTACTCATAAAAGCAATCTGATGGTATTTAAGGCAAGGAGAATCTAATGCTTTTAATGTGATGGCAAAAAGGAAGTAGAGGAAGCCCCTACAAACAGTTCCACAATGTGTAACAGCCACTCTGGAAAAGCCCTATGGTTCATGTCAAAAGGTGGCAAGAACTGGAGAAATCCCTCTTAATCATTCTTACTGGGCAAGTTTAGGTAGGAGGAAAAAAACCTTTCAAATATCAAAAGTGTGGATTGAGTAGGTCTTTAGAGGCCTTTAAACAAAAATAATTGGCATGACTTGAGCTATTCAAAATACTATCACCTTAGTCTTTCATATAATTTCCTATAGTACTGGCATACAAAAGGTAGTTTGCCAACACCTTTTCCAAGACCCTCCAAAGTAGGCAAGGCTAAGGTTTTCAACTTTTTGAATGGTCATGTGTGCATGTTTTTATTTTTTGGTATTGGAATGTTAAGGGTCAAAATATTTGCCTTCTGTCTTGAGCAAGCTTAAGAGGACTTATTTTAAAATCTCCCAAACTGCCTACCTTGTCCCAGGCCTTAGTCCCACCCACTGTACAAATCGTAGGGTAGCTCTTGAGATGTAATAAGTGCAATGGCTATAAAGCTTGGTCATTGGTGGGAATGATGTCACTTCTCAGGAAGCAACCATGTCTTCATAAAGCAACAAGGTTATATCTCTGCTATATTTAAAAAGAAAAAAAATGACTTACGGGTAACATTTGAGGGCAGAGATGTAATGTTAAGATCTCAGAGGATTCATGCCAGGTTTTACCTTGTTCCTTACAGATTCCAGTGTCTAAAATAAAACTGATGAAACAGAAATGTATCAGTAAGAATATAACAGGGCCTCATCTGGCTTGCCAAGACTTATTTAAAAAACACCTGTTTTGTTCATCAGATAAGTGAGCCTATCATCCAAACCACCATTAAAGTTTCACAGAATTATGAGCCTTTCAAAATTAAAAAAAAAAGGAAGTTGTAATGAGTTTAGGTTTTTTTTCTCTCTCTCTCTTTCTCACTTACTGGAAAGTTGTTTATGTACTGAATCCATTGTGAACGTAGAAGATTGTTTTCAAAGAAAAAATAGTTTTGGCTCTTCAAGGCAGGTTACTGCAAAGCCCTCTCATGCTCTACAAACAGATATTAATCTAAAGTATTGCTTCACTAACATAGGCTGGGAATGCCAGTCTTCAAAACTCACACATACAATAGGTACATTCACACACATCTCAGAATGATATCTCTGTAGTTTAATGTTAAGAAGCTCCATTTATTTCTCAGTTACATGAGCACAATTCTTGTGTTTAAAACATACACATAGATAAATAAGCAGGCACAATCTCCAGTGCCTTAAAAATGAGGTCTGATGTTGAGCTTTGGAGCTTTGGAAATGCTAAGAAGCATTTAAGAAACCGACCTATACATATTTTAAGTACATTCTTTGCCTGAATGAAAAACACATCAGGAGCCAATATGTTATTGCAGCACTGATATGGAATTCTTTTAATACTTTCTGTGGAAAAGTAATGTTTTCTCAGTGGTGACACATAATGATGAATGATTTCCTTAAAAAAAAACACATTTAACCACTACTACAAATATTGCCTTGAATTTAAAATCAGAAAGGACTGTATGGTTTAGATTATTTTCCCCCATTTATGAAGGACAGAAGGACAGCAGGCCTGGCCATCAGTCTCTGCAACCTTCCCCCAAATACTCGGAAATATATGTGTTTGTTTAACAGTTATCCAGTATTACTCAATAGAAATATCTGGATGGAAAGTAGTCACTATAATAGCAAAAACGTTCTTTTAAAATAATGGTCTAATAGTTAATAGAGGACTGGGCTTAAAACGATGCACCATTCTGATCACGCGTTAAAGATTATATTGTTTTGTTTTTAAATTAATAAATAATAAAAATTATTTTAAAAAAAAAGAAAAAGTCTGAGAGTCAAAGCCTGTATCAAGCTAAAATGACCCCAAGTGTAAAATCAAAGGGCAATGCATGTTTAATTCAACCATTTGATCTTTACCCATGCAAGGTGAAGTGTCAATTGATTTTAACTTGCTCCGTCACAAAATCTTACCAACAGTTAAGAAGAGGGAAAAGGCGAAAAGAAGCAGAAATCAACAGCATGAGAAAAATATGGAGAGGGCGTTATTTTGGGAGAGAGTGGGAAGATCCACAGCCAGGATCAGTTGGTTGGTTGGATCAAAGGCAGGGAAGGGGATGGGCGTGTGGCAAACCTCTCAAAAGTAACCCTCCCTAGTTCCTTGGGCTGTGTAGAGGGGGGTAAAGTTAAGTGTAGATTGGCAAGATTCTGTGAATGCGGTCTTGCAGTAAATAAGAAGTAGCTCACCTGGGCAAGCTTCTTGTCTGGACTACCTTGCAAGGCTGACCGAAGCTGTTTGGGAGGGGACAGATTGTGGGTCTGTGCAGGGGGGTCTTTGCGCAATTTCAGAGACCTCGCCCCTTCCGTTTGCAGAGACTGAGAGGCTGCTTGGACCCCGGAGTCCTCACTACACATGCAGCAACTTTGAGGATGAAAGTCACCATCTAGGAACGTAAAGAGGGAAGGAGGCTGCACGAGAGAGTCGCCTCTTCCATTTCCCCCAGGAAATATATACGTCCTCTCTAGGAATTAAGACACAGGTTATACAATTGCTTGCCCGTGGTGTGCAAGGGCTGAAATGAAATGGGAACTTACAAGCAAAACCTTTTTAATATAGTCGTGATTTGTAATCTAAAAACAAATGGGAGGCTGGGGGGGAATGGACCAAAAAGCAGGGGAAATAAATTCAGAACTCTGATTCCAGCATTGGTTTAATGCTTCCCTTCCATTCTGGAGGAGAGAAGCAACAGGGGGTTGCATAGATCCCCAGCGAGCTAAGCAGGTGGGTTGAGATGGGGAGAACCTCTGTCTACCCAATGGGGTCAAAATGCCTTGGGGGGAGTTGTAGGGCCCCTACTCCCCCCTGAAGCCAAAGTCCTCAGAGCCAGGCAGAGTCTGAAGAGGACAAACCTTTCATATCCCTCCTCCTGATTGAGGTGCCCCAGAGGAGGCCAACTTTTCATTCTTTAAAGTGATTTTTCTGCCCAGGCTGGAAAAAGATGCTTGCAGGATTTTTAGCCTCATGTGCCCAAATCTTTGGGCTGTATTTGAACCTGGCACAGGGGAGCCTGGCAGCAGGCAGGGCAGGGCAGGGCAGGGCAAGAAATCCCCCTCCGGCCGGGGATTTCTCTTGGTGAGGGGGATCTGGTGGGTTCCTTTGGGCTGGGCTGGAGAGCCAGAAGAAGCCTTCCCAGGGATGTGATCAACCCCAGCATTGCCAGCAACTGTCCTGGGGCTCAGAAGCTTCTTGTAATGCTTATTCCATTCTCCTAGGATGCTTTCATGGTGTGCCTGGTAAATGTATAAATCCCAGAGGTAATTTTTGTGCTTTATCTGGATGTTAAGAAGATTGCAAATTTATCTTCTCTTTCATAGTTAAATAACTTTAACCTGAGCACCGACCTCTTAATATGCAAACAGTTTGATTTTAACTGGGTTTTGTGGCAGTGTGTTGGGCTAATTGTGGAAAGGAATAGGGAAGGAATCTGAAGGAAAGAGGAATTCACTTTGAAGTAAACTCAGTTTGAAAGTCGAGGTGATAAGAAACCAGGACTAAATGTGTGTGTGTGTGCACACACACAGAGAGACACACAGGCGGAAGACTGTTCAGAGCAGTATCTGCCCAGCTCAGATCGAAGAGTCTGTAGCAGTAATGAAAACCAGCGGGAGGCTTCAAACTTACAACACCGCCAGCAAATTTGGCAAATGCATAATGCATAGCGAAAGAGTTACAGACTTTCAATAGTTCCTTTGGGAGTCATTTTTATTCTCTGCTTTTAGGAATGTTGAAAACTGTAAGTGCTGCAACACCTGGAAGATTCAAACTGAACATCCTGTTAAACCCCCAAATTTGGAGGCTGGAGGTGAGAGAGAGAAATTGGACTGGACTGTGTTACATCTGCAGGGGGAGGGAATTAGCTAGTCCTTGGGAAAGGGGGCATTATTGGTATTCTTTACATGCAGGCAAATCTTGTTATTATTCCTTATGCTCATCAGCACTCCTTCCTTCCTTCCTTCCTTCCTTCCTTTACAAGCAAAGGAACACACAGATCTCTTTATTAGAGGAATAGAAATATTTAAAGTGGGAAAAAAAGTGCAGAAGAAACAGAAGATCTGCTATTAATTTTCCATCCTGTTTTAATCTAACAAGCCAGAGGCCTGCATGGCGGCACTGCAGTATTTGGGAGGACAGGGCTAATCCTTCCTTCAGGGCCATCTTTCTGATCGAAAGCAGCTTCCCCACCACTTCTTCCTCTACAAAATAATATAATGGACTTGTGCAAGGGGAAGAAAACTATATGGCAAGCCATTGATGCAGCCCTCTCTCTGTGAATCCTCTCTCCATCAACAGAGTTAGAATAACTTATTTTTATAGCTCTGTTCAGACATTTAAAAAAGCCTAGTAATTCTAACACAGAAGTCTCCAACAAGTGGTCCAGGGACCACTGGTGGTCCGCAAGAAAATTTTGGTGGTCTGCAGCACACCCAGGTGGAGGAGCTGCTCCAGGATGACCAATGGGCCAGTCCTGTGACTA
>JAOYMU010000098.1:23293474-23305160 GCA_025802295.1 Psammodynastes pulverulentus
CGGACTCTTAAAAAGGTGCCGGAACGCAGTACCGCCGAGTTCCGGCCGAAAAAAAGCCCTGGTCATAAGTCACATATTTCTGTGCTGTTGTAAGGTTGAATGGTCACTAAATGAACTGTTGTAAGTCGACGACTACTTGTATATAGTTTAATAGAGCACAAGGTGAATAAAAACAAATGGTGGAGCCCAACTGTCTAACTGTTACTTTTTTAACGCAAATCCCAAATATATGCAAGATAGAGTAAGACAGGCCTATATTTCTTCTATGCTCGGTTAATATCTGAAGGTGGTAGAGTTTTTAGTAGGACAATACAAACAACGCATGGTGTTCTTTCTCCATCAATTGCTCAAGACATTTTGAAGGAGTTGGTTGGCTTCATCATCTTCTCTGTGGGACCACTAATAAAACTTTCTAGAAGAAGAAGAAGGCAAGGAAAGATCCGGTATAATGATTCATAAGTGACCTATCCAACTAAAACCTGGAACGCTAATGACCGTACCTGTCATCCCTTAACATTCTACTAACAAGCTTAAAAGCACTGAAGAATAGCAAGACGCAAAACAGCTCCTACAAAGAAAAGGAACACAGGATTTAAGGAGAAGCTTTCATCTTTTAGAAGGTAAGCACTATATGCTTCATCACATCCCATTCCATGCTACCTGTAGCATGAAAGTATGCATTGTCATTGTCAATAACTCTATTTTTCTAACACAATTGGAGGAAAATCTCTTATTCCCATTATATTTTAGTTTCCTACTATGTCAAGAATGAAAGAATGTTTGTTTGTTGCCCATTGAGATTGTCTTTGATGGGATAGCTGTTCTGTTAAAGGAATAACATAACGAACAGGAGCTATTTCTGAGATGCCATTGTATTTATCTGTTTAACTAGAAATCCTTTGCATTGCTTAACTCTGTATAAAGGCAGATTTGTGAAGAAGGAGCCAGAGAGATATTCTAACTGTTTCATGTACAGATGTGGTATGAGAAAGGCATTTCTCATGATATACATATATCCAGCTTGTTTGATTGGGTGCCTCTTTTCCAAATTGATCGATCATGGAACCACTTTAAAAAAAAACCATTTTGTTCACAAGTTTTTAACATAATTCAAAGCTCTCTGTGTTTAGAAGACAATCTGATCAATTCTGCCGCAGTCACAGATTTAAAAAATAATAATGAAAGAGGACCAAAAGGGAGATGATTCCTATCTTATCTGATCACCATCCTTTGTGGAGGATGAACTTTATTATTGTTCTTCCTGTGTTAGAAATTCCCAATGCTTCTAAATAATGCAAACATGAATCAACTTCTGACCAACTACTTCAGTTTATCTATTTTGGATTCAACTGCATAGCCTTGAGTATACAAAACTGGGATTGTAAACTCAGTGCCTGCAAGAACAATTTCAACTCATCTCTGGGTTAACGAAAAGCTTGAACGGTGTGTTTTCTTAATGAGCATCCAGTCCTAAACTGGTAGGAAAGTTAAAAATGTTTCATGCTTTTGTTTACTTTGCTTCAGAAGATCTCATGAAGAAAATGTGGTGGATTTGTATTTGTGGGATGATCATTGCAGCTTTACCCCCTGCTAGTTGGCAAATGATCCTGAAGGATTCAACAGATGAATCTAAGTATGAAGAAACGTTTAATATATTCGATTTGAATTGGGAGCGTATGGGAAGAGGGAAAAATTGCAGAAGCCTCTGTGTTTGCCAATTTCCTACCACAATCTTCCCCAAACTAAATTTGGAGAAAAGAAAATCTGAGGAAAGCACAGAGACAGAGAAGGGAGTGAAAGGAAGATTGCTGAGATATTCTGTAATAGATAGGATGAGACAAGTAGTGAAGGAAAATGTGAAAATGAAAGAGATTATCAAGAATTATGATCAGAACAGAAAGGAAAGATTGGAGGGGTAGTAAGTACAAACAAAATTCTTACAACAGGTTCCTCTTACAAAGATATCAGTAAGCTTTTCCAATGACTTTATGTTGGAGAATTACTCCAGGATGTAGAGTTAGCCTGAAACCTACCTAGATATGTGCCATGAGGCTTCAAGGAAGGCAGGTTCAGAGGCTTTTGCAATCCATATATGCATGATGAATGAGTTTTTGTAAACCAGTAAAAATAGATTTACAAGTTTTGCTTTGTGATCAATAAAACACAAAGTAAATACAAATGCTAACAATATTTTAACAATTGAATAAAAGGAGGTCTGATATAGAAGGATGAATAGGGGTGTTGCAGTGTGACAACTGGACAAGTATAAATAAAATATACTTTTAAGGACATGTTGATAATCCTCCTTGGTAACCAACAGTAGAGTTCAGCTTCATTCTCTTGTTTATAACTAATTCTATTATTGTCTTGTTCCTTATCACTCATTTTATTTAAATATATATTGCATGGTATTGTTTTCACCAGCATATTGTAACTTGATTGAATTGATGTGATATAATTGATTAGTCTCATTGTTTCAGTTGAGATATTAAATATAGAAAGTTTTAAAAAGGAAGGTAGAAGAGCCAATAGAAGACAGCTAATAACTTTCCATTTTTGAAAACCAATTTGTTAAATATCTATTAATAATTAATTGGTCCATTCCAAATCTGTTGACTGTAACTCTGAGCATTCAGAATCAACACATCTAAAATAATGCTATCTAAGGTAGCTTTGGTCTTGTCAGACTAATGACTTTTTTGGAGAAGGGTTGGATTATAGGGTAATTTCAGATAATTTGGTGGAAGGAAACAAATATTTTTAAAAAGTAAAAAAATGCTAAGTTAAAGTGTTTTTTGTTTAATTAACCAGATTTACAAAGCCACTCATTGATGATAATTCTAGGTGATTGTAAGTTAATTACAACACTTAATGCAAGGAAAAGAGCATATACCAATCCATGGACTCAATACCACTTAGGAGACATATACTCTACCTAACCCAGACTCTGGTGAAAAAGGCCCATTTGAAGGCCAGCAAGGTTGGGGATATCCAAACTTCTGGGGAATACTATTCCAAGGTGAAGACACAGAGCTCCAGAAGACACACTTCTTGGGTGGGTTCCATGTATCCCAAAAACAGATGTATTACATGAGGCATATCCATCACTATTTGTATCACAACATTCTGGACCAAGTGCAGCTTTTGAGTGGTCTTCAAGGGCAGCCCCATGTAAGGCATATTGCAATAGTCCACTGGGTAACATTGAGGAGGCATTCCTGGTTCAGGAAGAAGTGCAATTAGTATATCAGATGAATCCGAGTTGTGATTCTTCTGGTCATTGCTGCCATATTCAACTTGAGGATGAGTTGCCAGTCTAGAAAAATCCCCCAACTGCATACCATTTATGTCCAAGAGAATGCAATCCCAAAATGCAGAACTAAAACTAGAAAATTCATGGCAATGAAATAACTAGGAATTCAGAGCCATGATATCTAGTGAGATCATATCAGAACTGGCCAACATGCAGAATTCAGTCTTTTTTTTTTTCATTTTCAAAAGGTATTATTTTGCTGTTGATAGTCAGTGGGCATCATGGCGTTTCAAGGGGTGTGTATCAAAAATCACTACACATAAAAAAGAGGCAGGGCTTTAATTATGCTGACACAACCACCATCTTTACCTTTTGACACACAAATCCACCCTGTAAATGTCCTTGGTGGGCCCGATCAAGAGTATGGCAGATACTATGACATCCATAGACAACCTCAAACTATATCAGTGTCATTGCTGGATTATCAGTTCTATATCATATTACCTCATGGTTTTATTCTAGGTACAAAAAAATTATGGTCAGATACTTTGAAGCTAGAACAGGAGTGTTCAACCTTGGCAATTTTAAGATCTGCGGATTGCCAACTCCCAGAATTTCCCAGCCATGCAAGCTGGTTTTTTATATATATATAGCTTCTTGAAGTTTGACTAGTTATTATTAAGCATATGGCAGGAGTGTCAAATTCAAGGTCTGGGGAGGCGGATCCGGCCCGTGAGGTGCTTAGATCTGGCCCATGGGGCCTCCCTGTAAACAGTGAAGGATCAGCCTGCAGTGCCTCTACTAGTGAAAATGGAGCTCGAGAGGGCTGCATGCAGCCCTCCGGAGCTCCGTTTTCGCTGGCAGAGGGTTGCAGGAGGCCATCGCAGCTGAAAACGGAGCTCAGGAGCCCGTTTTCGCTGGCAGAACCCTTGGGCCTCCACAGGCGCCCCGACACAAGTGATGTCAAGCTGGGTACACCCACCATGGCCATGCCCACCCCGGCTCCCCAAGGTCAAGCACAACCCTGATGTGGCCTTCAATGAAATCAAATTTGACACCCCTGCCATATGGCATATCAAACATGGACTAGCAATATATATTTACATTTTACCTAGATTAATAAAACACAATAAAATGTAAATGTTACAAAAATCTATGTTCAAATACCAATGTAGGCCATATAACCATTGAAACCCAGCATTAGTTATTTATCACTTGCTAGTATTAGTATAGTATAGCTTATGGTAGCATATATACTGTAGCTAGTATTAGAAATGTGTCATTGGTGTATCACTGCAAGCAATGAAAATACTCTTCTTTGGAGGAGAATACTGTGTTGTTTGTGTCATACAATACATGTGTGTATATGCATAATTTTGTATTTATTGACTTATTTATTTTGTCATGTTTATGTAGTGTATTTTGGAGGTGGTGACCCTTTGAGAGCAGTATGCAATGAAATTTCATTTTATGATTAGTGTACATTCAAAGTGACAATAAAGTTATTCTATCTAACTAATTTATCCTTGGTTTTCACTCAGATGGCAGCAGTCTTACAACATGAAAAGTGCCCACAGCTTTACTTCCGACATCAAACGCCATTCCGAAGGGACCTTTACCAGCGATTTTAGTGAACATTTGGACAACATGAAGGCCAGAGATTTCGTGCACTGGCTCATCAATGCCAAACGTTACAGGTAGAAGATAATGAACAGGCAGAGCCTGAGGATGGAGTCAAGAGAGTAATTAGCCTAGGGTCCTTACATTCTAAGCAGTCTAAATCTAATTTCTCTTGAATTCTGTTAACTCTTATCTAGCAGCAAATTAGTGTGACTATTAGTTGACTAGATACCTGAATATAGGCATAAGCAATAAATCAATTTAACTGGACCTTAACACAGGGTCCTGAGTTGAATCTTTTTTTTCATCTAAGAAAACTATCAATTTTCCATAATAGTGTAATTATTTAACCTATTATTCCAACCCATATGGTTTAACACAATTTTCAGTTATCAAAAATGAATACTAACCTCCTGACAGCTCTTCAGAATATAATATTCTGAATATCCTTTTGAGAACTATATGTATCATCACCATGAATCAGCCTTTCTATTTTCGTTATTCAGAAGTAGATGCAGCACTTTCAACAGGCAGTTGTATGGAATTCCACCTGGAATTAAGTTCAACTGAATGCAGTGTGACTTTACTTCAGTGGTGGTATTCAAATTTTTTTACTACCGGTTCTGTGGCCGTGGCTTGGTGGGCGTGGGCCAATCAGAAGTGGTATTTACCGGTTCTCTGAACTACTCAAAATTTCTGCTACCGGTTCTCCAGAACCTGTCAGAACTGGCCGAATACCATCTCTGGATGGGGGTAGGGTCAGTCAGAGGTGGTATTTGCCGGTTCTCTGAATTACTCAAAATTTCTGCTACCGGTTCTCCAGAACCGGTCAGAACCTGCTGAATACCACCTTTGGTGTGTGTGTTTGTGTATGTGCAGAATAATCCACTAAATAATAATAAAGAAAAATGATTGTATCAGTGAGTTCTTGAGCCATGAACTGGAGAGTCAAATTTAAAGCAATTTACTGTAACTTTGGCACCAAACAGTTCTGCGAATATTTCTTCTTTCCTTCCTTCCTTCTTTCCCTCCTTCTTTCCTTCCTTCTCTCCTTCCTCCCTTCCTCCCTCCCTCCCTTTTCTGGAGGTATCTTGTCTAACGATTTTCAGGCTGCTTTAATTGTGGCAAAGCTGGATTTTTAATTTAGTTTCAATATATTTTATGCAATAATTGCTTTGTACTATTGTCTATTTTATCATTTTAATAGTTTGGCATGCTCCATGTTCACAGTAGAAAATGCTATGTGGATGCCTATTGCATAAATAAACACGAAATGCAATTTCACCCTGATTTTCAATAGTACAAGAACAATAATAAGGAAAATGCATTTAGCCTTTGAAATATGTGCTTGGTTGATTGGAAATGCAACTAAAAAGAACAAAGAAGCCTAAATTGCTGATTTAATCCCAAACCCCTTGCAGCTGACAGGAACTTTTAATAAATGTCAACTTCGGGTGTTATTTGAGTTCAAAAAGACAGATTTGAGATGACTGTTTGAAGGAATGCTGTGACATTCTGGGGCAGGACAGCATTTTGCTTTCAGGAAAAAACTCATTTGCTTTTAAACGATAGTTAAATGTTAAGATGGTTTTTTACCAGAAGTACTAAGACATGTTTAATGCTTTCAGCAAAGTGCTTGGATGTATTAGCAATAGCAATAGCAATAGCAATAGCAATAGCACTTAGACTTATATACCACTTCACAGTGCTTTGCAGCCCTCTCTAAGCAGTTTACAGAGTCAGCATTGTGCCCCCAACAATCTGGGTCCTCATTTTACCAACCTCGGAAGAATGGAAGCAGTGGTCGTTTCCTACCGGTGTTGCCACCAGTTCGCTGACTGTGCACATGTGCACGCGCACGTCCCCCCTCTGTGCATGTGTGTGCTTCCCCTTCCTTCTGCACATGCACACGCCTACCAGCACATGCCTACTGCACATGTGGTGCCGATCATCTGAGAGGACTCTTTGATCCTCTCAGCTGATCGGCGCACTGTTTTTAGCTACCGGTTCGGCTGAACTGGCAGCTAAAAAGAGTGCGCCAACCAGCTGAGAGGACAAAAGAGTCTTTTCATATTGATCGGCACACATTTTTTAGCTATCGGTTTGGGCAAACCAGCACATTTTTTAGCTAAAAAAGTGCCGGTTCTGTCAAATCAGTAACTAAAAAAAGTGCGCCGATCATCTGAGAGGATCAAAGAGTCCTCTCAGATGATTGGCGTGCATATGCGCAGAAGGGAGGGGAAACGCGTGCATGCAGAGGGGTTTTTTAGCTACTGGTTCGGCTGAACCGGTAGTCATATTTTTTCTACCGGTTCGCCCGAGGGGAAGTTTTTTCTGCTACTGGTTCAGCCAAATCAGTGCGAACCGGTAGAATACCACCTCTGCGTAGCACTGCATGGAGGGGTGAGCTCTCATCATTCACCTTATCTTCTACACACCTAGCAGTTTGAAAGCATGTTATATGCGGGTAGATAAATAGGTACCACTTTGGTGGGAAGACAAAACAGTGCTTTGTGTGAATATTCAGAACCCTTCTGGTGTTGGACCTTCCTGGATGTGATGCTCATTTGCGAGGTGATTTTGGTGGAGGGAGAAAGCCTTGGATGATGCTGCAGGATGCCATTCATCTTTCTTTTTGTGCCAAACTAGCTCACCTCCTGTGGTGCACCTTAGAAAGCATGCGAGCATGAACCGAATGGGCTAGCAGTATTAGGCAGCCCAATAACTACTCTGCATTAGCTTTCCTGGCTAATTTAACATAACCATACAACAAATAAATAACTAAATCTTTTACCAAAAATCTATGTAAACATGGTAATTCTCTTCTTCCTTTAGCTAATCCTCTTAATCAGATGAAGATTTGTATTGTAACAAGATTGTTTTAAATATACATGTGCTGTATGTTACAGAGAGAGAGGCGTAGCTCTCTTTGGCAAGAAGGGAATAATTGTGTTGTATTCATTAGATTTTTCTCTCCTTCTTTGGATAGCCTGTCATATTGCACTACCCATAAAATAAAAGGCAGAGACATAAGAAACAAGGTCCTGCTCTATATACATAAAGGCCAAAAATGTCTTTAATCAAACTAGCCACTCACATTTTCTTCCAATCTCATTATCTTCACTTTATAAATCTTGTAACAATAAAAACTTCATAAAACAAACGAAGCAAAACAATAGACAGGGCAGTTCTTTAAAGTAGCATCTGAACATTGGTTGGATTGGATTGGATTGGATTGGATTGGATTGGATTGGATTGACTGATTGATCTAAAAGATTTATATGGCTGGCTGTCTCGTAAAACACAACTCTGAGCAGCTCATAACAACAATAAAACCACAAACAGTAAAAACAAAGAAACAAAAAAACGTAAGAAAAACCAGTCATCTAACCCATTGTCTCCATCCATACCATTATTATTTAAAAGTTTGTTCCAAGAATCCTTTGGGATCTTCTTTGTGGATCTCAGGAATCCACAAAATCAAAATTATTTATCACCTCATGTTGAAAAATAGTGCACAATATTAAAATCCCATCAAACCATTGTGAGAGCAGTAGGAGAGCAAATGCATCATCTTTCATTTAAAATATGGTAAATATTGATTAAATATACTCCATGCCAACAGAAGTTCTTTGAGGCCATTCATATTTTTTTAAAAGTAGGAAGGGTTCTGAGAGAAAAAGTTTAAGAAACCCTGACCCATACAGTTCCAAGATTCAAACCTTATGTCCCAGAGCTTTGGGGGGGGGACCTCCTTTACGGCTTTTGGGAAAGCTTAAAAGGGCAGGAACCTGCAGGACTCCAGGGAGAAATAATGACAGCTGCCATTAAAAACACAGACCAAGGGACAGGCTTCTTCTCAAACCTTCTAGAATGCCATCACGGTACTAAATAAACATATCTAAGTTGTGGAGAGAGATTTTGCACTGACTCACCCACCTGCTAAAAGGATCTATCCGATAATTTTCTATATAACTTCCAAATGTGACTTGGAACACTCAGAAAATCATCCGATAGGTTAAGTTGGAAAGAACAAATGTAAGCAAGAAAATAATTAAAGCAGGGAGTGGAAACACTGTTACCCTGTCACATGGGTTTCAACTAAGTATTATTAGCTCCTTACAAAACACAAACATATATTTAATGTATAGCCACAACACAATTAGCATCGCGATAATGACTAGCAAAATCAGTTTTCGTTCACTGCTTTGAATACAGGCCATCCTCATTCAGTGACATTCAAAGTCACGACGGCACTGAACCACAAGACCAATGTCCGCTCCTTGTAGTTACTGCTGTCGCAAAATTGTAGTGATCCCCATTTGCCGCCTTCACTGCTGGCTTCCAACACGCAAAGTCAATGGGGAAACTGTCAGGATGTCATAAATCGTGATCACAGGACCACAGGATGCTCTGACCAGGCAGAATTCATCTAACAGATTCATCACAACTGCTGTCCTAGTTTGGCATGGCGGCTTGACATTACGTTTAATGATTGCATCGCTTAGCAACAGAGTCGCTGGTCCCAACTGCCATCATTAAGCGCGGACTACCTTTAGTGGCATTCTCTTACACAAGGCTTTATTTGAAAGTATATGAATACTTCCAAATACTGTAAGTATGCAAAAATGGATTATGCCCTAATCTGCATTGCTGTCTCCCAAATTTAGGGCATACCCACACAGTACGTGTCAGCTGCTCCTGTCCTAAACTCATGATAGTTTAAATCTAAACTGTGTTAAGAAAAACGTGTTTGGATTAAGATGGTTTGGCTATACCTTGAAAAGGAACTGGCTACCATGTCCACCCACTGGGCAATTCTCTGCTGCTGGTCCTTTCCATCTTTCTGTCCAGTGGCCAACACTTTCCTTTCAGTGTTGGTGGTATGCATACTGTACAGGAGTGGGCTTCAAAAAATTTAGCAACTGGTTCTCTGCCCGGTTGCTGGGTGGGCATGGCCATGGTGAGCATGGCCTAGTTGGCCTCCTGCACCACCATGGGGGAGGAGTCATTTTCGCCCTCCCTGGGATCCGGAGGCTTTCCTCGAGCCTCTGGGAGGGTGAAAACAGCCTCCCTGGGTTCCGGAGGCCCTCTGGAATCTGGAAACGGCCCATTTCCGGCCTTCCGGAGCCTCCTTGAGGCCCGTTTTTCACCCTCTCTGAGCCTCTGCGCAGGCCCTGCATTTATCTGGGATCCAAAACAGGCTGTATCCTGGGAGGGGTGGGGTGGAGTGGGCAGGGCCAGCTAAGGATGGGATTTACCAGTTCGCAGAAGCGTCTATAAATTAGCTATGGGTTCACCCAAACCCGTACAAACCATAGCAGCCCACCCCTGCATACATACCTGTATATAAACTACAGGTAGTCCTCGACTTAAGACCACAATCGAGTCCAAAATTTTTGTTGCTGAATAAGAGTTTTGCCCCATTTTACAACCTTTCTTGCTACAGTTGTTAAGCGAATCACTGCAATTGTTAAGTTAGTAACATGGTTGTTAAGTGGATCTGGCTTCCCCATCGACTTTGCTTGTCAGAAGGTCACAAAAAGGGGATCACATAACCCCAAGACACTGCCACCGTCATAAATATGAGTCAGTTGCCAGATGTCTGAATTTTGATCATATGACCGTAGGGATGCTGCAGCGATCATAGGTGTGAAAAACAATCATAAGTCACTCTTTTCAGTGCTGTTTGTAACTTTGAACAGTCACTAAATGAATAGTTGTAAGCTGAGGATTAGCCGTATGCAGTATGTAACTATTCAAAGTTACATTCAAATACACAAAATTAAAACATCAAAATGCCCATATCCAGAAGCACAATAACCAATTTAAAATAAAATTTCTTTTTTTACATTTCCAAAGTATTTCTTCATGAAGATCTCTTGATGCCCAGATTGGCAAGTTATTTTGGTGAATCGGTAATTAAAATACCTGTTTTGCAATCTCCGTTCAAAAACAAACGGAAAACTTTTTTTTTAAAATACTATTTCCCCCTCCTTCCCGATCTCTCTATTTTTCAGTCACCTGAGTCTGCAGTCACTTTTACCTCAAGTGATTGGCGAATTAAATCACTGGGAACTGGTAAAAGACATGCCTGGAGTTTAAAAAAAAAAAAATAAAGCCCTGAAGAAAATAAGAGTCAAGAAATGAAAAAAGAGTAATTAACTTCTTTTGGCTTTGAGACCAGAGATGTTCTCTCTGTGAAAGAAGCATTCTAACCTCTGCACCTCTGAGACAGGTAACAAAAGTCCTCTTAGAAGAAAGACATGGAAAACGAAGGTCATTCCACTCTCTACTTGAGTCAACCTGTAAAGATGTAAAATGCTGCCTGCCAAAGCAAGATAAACAATATAAGAAGAAAACAATCCTTGCAGCTGGAAAATGTGCCTGGAGCTCCCTTCTGCAACGGGAGAGGCCTGTGAAAAGTGATGTCATCTCATAGATAATAGAATTCACTATAATTATAAGCAAACTAAGATTAGGAGGTGGAAGTTCAGGAGGTAGTAACCTCATTGTAATACTGTTATTAACAATGTGTTAAAATATATTGGAAATAATAACTTTAGGGGAATTGGAGGTATAATCCCAGGACTGATTAAATTTGGTTAATGATTGGTTGTATGGGTGTCTATTAATAATTGGGAAATTGGATTTATGGTGGAAGATTTAATAATCTTTAAAGATTAAAATACTAATGATTAATCAAGAGATAATAAATATATTGCATGAAGAAATGCAGGGCTTTTTTTGAGCCGGAGCTCGGCGGAACGCCGTTCCGGCACCTTTTCGGAGCCCATATCACGTGCTCCGTCC
>JAOYMU010000098.1:23598102-23610055 GCA_025802295.1 Psammodynastes pulverulentus
CGTTTCGGCTACGAGACGCAACTTTTTAGCATAACGTTGGAACCGCCTCCTCCTCTTCCTCGCCTCCATTTTTGGCATCAGCCAATCGGAGGCGAAGACCCGCGCGGTGACTTGAAGAGCCACTCCCGGGCCGAGCTCGCACACATTCCGGGCGGAAGGAGGGAACGGTCGGAGTGACGCTCAGCTGCTTGCAACAATGGTGAGTGCTTTGCAAAACGGGCTGAGGTGGGGAAGTTTAAGGCCGGTTAAGATTGTAGGACGGTCTCTTAATTGCGGCCATTTGAGGAGCCGTTGCAGCGGGGGGTTGGACTAGAAGACCTCCAAGGTCCCTTCCAATTCTATTCTGATTGAGTCGCAGAATCTCGGCTGGTCTTGAAGAATAAAAGCCGGGTAGCAAGGCGGGAAATGCAGTAGAAAGGGGGGAGTTTTGGGCAAAGAAATAGGTTGGTTTCTTTTCCTCTTCCCCCAAATAATACGCCTTTTTTTCCTCTCCTGGATTTGATTTACAGTGTGACTTTTCGGAAGATCAGACAGCCGGTAAGTTCCTTTTTTGTCTTCCCCCGCATTGGGCTAATCATTGCAAGGTGGAAGGTGGGGATAACGCGGGTGGGGGGGGGCACCATTTATCTTTCTCTGCCTCGCCCCCCCCCCATAGTCTCTTAAGGGTGAAAAAAGGCTTTGGGGGGGGTCAGTTTGCGCTTACAATTCTTTTTTCCCTCCTTCCTTTGATTCTTCTAGCCTTTTTCCTTTCTCCCCCCCACCCCTCCCCCGGGTCCCTTGATCATTGCTTCTCGATGGTGAGTTTAAGGAAAAAGAGCATCTCCACGTTCCTTAACACCGTTTCCTGCTCGTATGCTAACGCGCCCGGGCTTTTCATCTATCATTGCGGTCCTCTATGTGTGTGTATGTGTGTGTGTAACTTGTGCATTGTAGGCCGGGTTTCTTTCTCGGCCCTTTTTGAACTGGCGATTCTGCCCTTCCCCCGACTTTTCATTCCCTTGACTTCACGATTTAAGCCCGGCTCGGCTCTGCCTTTCTACCTGAATCGCGTTTAAAAAAAAAAAATTTACCTCCTTGCATGGCTCATGCATGATGTATTTCCTGGTTTAGGCTGCTTGAAAGGACGCGCCCAGTGGCCTCCATTTTCTGTTTCTTTAGCCAAATGATACGTTAAGGATGGATTTCTGCATTGGAAAGCTGGGCCGGGAGAACCAGAGTGCGGAAGCTAGCTTGTCTGAAGCGTTCCCTATTACTCGGGAGGGTCGATCCTGGCTTAATCCTCGGTTATGCAGATGGAGAAGGCGGATGCAGACAACTCTTTGCCTCGCCTCCTCCACACACACCCCCCCTCCTTTGGCCGGCCACAGAAGCTGCTGAGTTGTTTTTTTTGCAAGGCGCGTTTGGCTACTGCTGAGGAAAAGTCTCTAACCCTGCAGGTTTTGAACAGCTAGGTTTTTCTCCCTTTGGAGGAAAAGGTGTTTTCAAAGGAGAGAGAAGATGGGTGCTGGGATAGCCGCCTCTGTTGGTTTCCTTATATGGGCAAGAAACTCATTTTGGAGCAGGAAGGGTTGGCAGCTGTCGTATTAATACATTCCGATCTGGAAGCGGATTCCTTTGCAAGGCTGGCTGGAAACTCTTAAGGTCTTAAGGGCAGCAGCCACAGCTGACCAGCCCTGCAGTTGAGGGGATTCACATTCCCATTGAAATAAATCTGATTCTCTTAGGAGGAATAGCTGCCCAACCCCAGGGCTTGGAGAGAGGTCCTACCAGCCCAGAAAAGTCTGATCCCTCTGAAGTGTTTTGTTTGATGCCCGGCGTGCTTTATGCATCGGCCTGTTGAGAGCACAGCTGTCAAATGAAGCAAAGGTTTCTTGAGCTTGGATTAAATTTGATTTCATCTAAATATGGGGGATGTTTTTTTCATGTGCTTAATTAGTGTTACCTAACCAAGACCTATCAACACAAAAACACAAAATATGAGGGGTGGGTGGGATTTATTGCTTTTCTTAAAAGCAATCTCACCATTTTAATTAAAACACCACTCAAGAAACAGTAATTTTACAGAATATCATGTTGATTGGGCTCTTGAGATTGAGCCAAATTAACTTTACATGGAAGATCCAGCATTAAAAAAAAAAGTATTAGCAAGCTCACTTCAGTTGTCCTCACTTCAGGACTTGCCCTTAAACACTTGTTTCTTCCAAACTAGCCTTCCTATTAACTAGAGGCATCCATAGGGGGGTGGGGGCAGATGACAAAAGCTTTTTGGGACATGCACTGTTTTAATGAAGACATCGGATCCTTCAGAATCCTTTGGTATTAATTGTGGCAGCAAAAAAGGGTTTTTTTTAAGTTTTAAATATTTATAGGAAGATGGCGAGGGCAGTTTATATGCAACTTAAGAACCATTTTGACAGTTTCTCCATTGGATCTCTTGGTTAATTGCTTTACAAAAGTCGGAATAACATTCAATGGTTTTAACAGTATAAAGGCTTTGTAGGGAAAGAATACAGCTTAGTGAGATGTCTGCAACTTGTATCTTCAATTCATGAGTCAAGATCTGTGTGTCTCAACCGTGACAACTTTATGCTGTAGGGTCTTTAACTTCCCAAATTTCCCAGCCAGCAGTACTAGTTGGGGAATTCTGGAGGTTGAATTTGGCTAGAAAATCTTACCTAGAAAATATCCTTTGCCCGATTCCTGGAAATAAACTGGGATATCTGATGCATTCATAGCCTCTAGCATTGCCACACAGGTGAGGAGGGCTACTTTAGGTTGTATGGCCAATAATTGTGAGCCTGGATCCATGTCCAAGGTAGAGACTGCTCATGAAAGTCTCCTGAAGATTACAAGCTACCATTTAATTGTTATAGCTTTTCTTTAAGGCTTCTATTTCTTCATCTCAATTGTCTGGAGAAACAAGGTCCTGCTTGAAGAAGATAGCAGACTGGGGGCAGGCAGTGACATTTTAGCCTTTGTGTAAGGGTACCAAATGAACAAGTTTTTAGATGTTGAGAAAGGTTGTTGGCTACAATTCATCTCCCATTGCTATTCGGTCTCCCCTCCCCATCCAAGAATCTCTAGTTGCAGGAAAAGAAATGGGCAAAGTATTTAATTTGATTTTTCCTACCTCCATAGCTAAGTTTTCTTGAGTGAAAGGGGAAGTAGCCTGTTAAGTGTCACCTTGCACAGGAAGGAAACTTTTGGATTTTGTTACATGGTCTTGTGTTGTGTCATGCTTGTTTTGATGTGCCTCAGCAGCTGTTCTGCTTTTTTTCTGGATTCTTGACTCCTAACAAATGGCAGTGTTGCAGAGTGGTTAGAATAGTGGACTGGACCTAAGGAGGAGCAGTGAAGGATACCACTTCTGGAGGTACCACTTCTGGAGGATACCCTTATAGGCTTGACAATACAGATAGTCATCGATTTACAACCACAATTGAGCCCAAAATTTCTGTTAAGTGAATTTTCCCCATTTTACAATCTTTCTTGCCACAGTTGTTAAGTGAATCACTGCTAGTAGAAAAGTTGTAACCCAATTGTTAAATGAATCTGGCTTCCCCATTGATGTTGCTTGTCAGAAGGTTGCAAAAGATGATCACAGGATCTTGGGACACAGCAACGGTCATAAGTACGAACCAGTTGTGAAGCATCTTGAGTTTTGATTACGTGGGTCCTGCAAAGGTCGTAACTGTGAAAAACGGTCGTAAGTCACTTATTTCAGTGCTGTTGTAACAGTCAAAGATTACCTGTATATTGATTTGAATCTTACAGTATCTTTTTTGCATTTTTTTAAATGAAAACCGCAGGGAGGGGAGTGCACTGGTAGCATTTCCTTCCATCTTGGATATATCTGATGGAGGTAAAGGTCAGCAATATAACTGTACTTGCAAGCAGTAGTCAGTAGGGAAGACTGCATTCCTATCAATGCCAGTAAGAATGATCAGAAAACATTCCTTGCCTGCATTTGAAACATCATAAGATCGGACTGAGAATACAAGCAGAAGCAGCAGCGTTGATGTTTCTCCCAATTGTCCATGTACTAGTCTGTCTAGGTGCCTATGGTCAGGATGAAAAACGGAGAGAGAGAGAGATCAGCTGATTTGCATGGCATGTAAATCATGCCACTTGCTTTGCATGGTTCTAAAACCATGTGCTGGGAGAGACTTAAGAAAGCTTTCTCCAAGTTGGGTCAATCCAGATGTTTTGGAGTACAATCAATCAAACTTTTATTACAGTCAAAGTTCAGCATCATACTACAGTGACCTTCAGTCCCAATCAGCATAACTAATAGACTAGTAATAATGTGGCCAAAATCTCAAGCACAGTGGTGACAAGTACCGTATTTATCGGCGTATACCGCGCACCGCCGTATAACGCGCACCTTAGTTTTAGCGCAATGTTTAGAAAACAAAATGGCAGACGAATGGACCGGTAAGTACATGATTTTTTATATATCGGCGTATAACGCGCACATGCAATTTCCGCATGCCTTTCAAGGAGAAAAAGTGCGCGTTATATGCAGATAAATACGGTAACTGTTGAGCTATAGCAAATAAACAGAACTGGGGCTCCCCGTGTTCAGATCTGGGGCCTTGATCAAATTTACAAACTGCCACCCTTTTGACCATTTGCTGTGGGAATGCCCATCCACAAAACCTCTGCCCTTTACCTTCACACAGGTGAACGTGTACATTCCAGATTTACTATGTGGCCAGATTTTAGAACCATGTAAAGCAAGTGGCATAAAATGCCATGTAAATCAGTTAATCTGTCGCTCCATTTTTTATCCCAATCCTAGAACTGAAATGGCTAGATAATTTCCCTTTGGATGCCACGTGATGTTGGACTAGGTAGAATTGGATCTAATGTAGCAAAGCGCTTGTATTCTTCAGGGAGTGCACACTGCAGTTAGCAGAGAGCACGTAGGCATTGACTATCTGCTCCATTTTTATCCTGGTCTTGCTCCAAGGAATAAACTATGGGATATAGAGCTGTTTCATCCTCCTCCGCCTCCTTAAAATAATTTTTGTATGGGAAGTGAAGCAGAGAGTGAGCAGCTCAGAGATTAAGAGTGGGTTTCATGTTTAAAGGGAATTGGGCAATCTCCAATCTTAGTTTAACATTCCATCTCCTACACAAGGTGATTTTCGAAGCTCTAGTATAGTGTATATTTGGATCATAAGCCAGGGTGTGTTGATTTGAAACTCTCATTGTGTTCAGTGGGGCTCGCTGCAAAAAGCATACAGTTTTAAAGATGTTAAGTGAGTTATGTCAAGTTCTAGTATGTTTGGGGGGAGGGGGATCAAAAAGGATGAAAAATACCACTCCTGACCTTAAGCTTCTGCTTTCTGTGGATCGAAAGGGATAGCTGAGGCGCTGCTTTCTTTCCCTTCGCTTTGCTTAGATGTTCATTTTGCCTTAGCTCTTTCCTTGTGACCTTCTGCAGAGTTCAAGGAAGCTTTCCAGCTCTTTGACCGAACTGGCGATGGCAAGATCCTGTATAGCCAGTGTGGAGATGTGATGAGGGCCCTGGGCCAGAATCCCACCAATGCTGAAGTCATGAAAGTTCTGGGAAACCCCAAGAGCGACGGTGAGCGCCTGTTGTACTGTATCAGCTGGAGTGAGCTAGGGAGGAAAGTTTGTGCCTTAAAGGCTGCCTTTTATCTAGATGGTGTAGATCTTAGAGCCAGATTGGAGGTGCCAACTTGATAACAGTCCAGTTTGGATCTTAAAATACGTTTCTAAGCATTGTGCTTGAAAGTGTATTGGTAGAAGTTTACCGTGACTTGGCCCAGATGTTGAGAAAAACTTAGTAGTATAAAGCAGGGGAAGGAATCCTTTTGGAGGGCAAAGCACCTCAGGTTTTGGAAACCTTATCTTGAAAGGATTGGCTGGAGATATCATGACACCCTGGCCTTATTTTCTGCCATTCTTCCTGGTGTTCCAGTGTGCTCTCTGCTGCCCTAGCCCTACATTGACCATCTTCCAAAGTTGGTCATCTGAGAGCTTCCAAACATAGCCACAGTTACAGCCAGCCAGTATTGTTATCTTTAAGAAGACCTTGCAAGGAAGAAGAAGCTTTCTTGGAATCAGAGTGATGCAGCCTAAAGTTGTCCTGTGTTTGATTTCAGGAGTAGAACTGCCATTGTGAACAATTTTTGATCCAGGAAAGATAAAATTCTCGAACTAATTCAATTTCCTCCTTGCTGATTTTAAACAGCTGTTATCATTACTTCTGTCTTCCTGATGTTAAGACTCAATCCTACTTTTTAGAGGGCATTATTAATTCAGTCTTGTTTTGGAGTCCATTGCTACAGCAATATGAGCAACATCTCCAGCCTTGTTTAAACTATTTTTTTAATGCAGAGTTTAAATTATATTGAGGAAGGAAGAAATCCAGATCCTAATTCAAAAGAGTGTAATTCTGAGATTTGAGGGTGTAATTTGGGGTCCATCATAAAGGAGAGGTGCATTTTATTCACGGTCTCTCTAACATGTCTCCTCGTTTCTCTCCCCTGCCCTCAGAAATGAATATGAAAACGCTGAGTTTTGAACAGTTCTTGCCCATGATGCAAACCATCGCCAAGAATAAGGATCAGGGCTGCTTCGAGGATTACGTGGAAGGATTGAGGGTTTTCGACAAGGAGGGAAACGGCACAGTTATGGGAGCAGAGATCCGTCATGTTCTTGTCACCCTAGGTAAGATGACTCTGTATTCCATCTAGCTGTTCTTACTGGGAATTCTGAGAGAAATCAATTCAACACACATCTTGAGGTGATAGAGAAAAGGAACTTGAAGATGTTGAGGGTGTTGGCTGTTCTTCATTGAGTTTTATTCTCCTGTGCATTCGCTAAATGACTCAATCTACATCAAACCATTTCTAAACCCATCTCTTTTTTTTTCCCTTCAGGGGAGAAGATGACAGAAGAAGAGGTAGAGATGCTTGTGGCCGGCCATGAAGACAGCAATGGCTGCATCAACTATGAAGGTGAGGCCCAGGGATCTTAACATGATTTTGGCCTTGAAATTGCCTTTCTTGATTCAAAGGGCCTGATATCTCTTTACTTTGTGGAGCTGGATGGAAAACTCTGGGATTGGGAATGCTTTGCAAGGTTTTCAGTGTGTTTTCCTCACATAGTATAAATGCACCTTTTCTTTCCTATTGACGTAGAAGGAAGCTCAGGCAAAATCTAGGGAGAAGGTGGGCAACCTGGAGCACTCAAGTATTTTTGAATACCTCTCCCCCATTTCTTGCTTTTTGTTGGAGCTGCTGGGTCCAAAAGATGTAGAGGGCAGCTGGTTGTCTATTCCTTCCATGGTAAATGACGAGATTTAACAATATGGAGGCGTTGGTGATCTTTGGTCACCAAGTGAAGGAGCTGCCAATCATGCCGCTGCTGCTAATTGTCTCATTGTTTAAAAAACAACACCTGTCTAGATGTGTGGACTTCAACACCCATGCTGTTGAATATGAGCCGCGGTGGTGCAGTGGTTAGAGTGCGGTACTGCAGGCTACTTCTGCTGACTGCCGGTTACCTGCAGTTTGGTAGTTCAAATCTCACCAGGCTCATGGTTGACTCAGCCTTCCATCCTTCCGAGGTGGCTAAAATGAGGACCCAGATTGTTGGGGGCAATAGGCTGACTCTGTAAACTGTTTAGAGAGGGCTGTAAAGCACTATGAAGCAGTATATAGGTCTAAGTACTATTGCTATTCTGGCTGAGGAATTCTGGGAGATGAAGTACACACATATTAAAGGTGCCACGGTTCAGAAGCAGTGGTCTTGAACAATATATTTACGTATCATATTAACAAGGGGCCAGTGCTTGCCAGCTTTCCATTGCTTTGTGTTGTGGGAGTTTGCATATCCTGTGCAGAACCCAAGTGATCTGGGACTGTTAGCTTGTGAAGAAGGGGGTGACTTGGGGGAAGATGTTGATGTGCGAGTCAAGCTACTTTGCCTAGGGTACAAATAACCCCCTTGCCTCAAAAGCTCCCTGTAACCTCGTGCTGTGTCTGCTGCATTGGACTGTGAGCATAAGTACAGCAGAGACTGCAGTGGCCCCCTCGTGATGTGTAGTGCGTGTTGTGTTCCATGTGTCTGTTTTATTAATTTGCTTGATCAATTTTGATGTTTTTCCTTTCTACAGCATTTGTGAGACACATCTTATCAGGGTGAATTCAAATGGGGTACGCCTCCTCCAAAACCTATCCTTTTTTTTTTAACAGCCTCCCTTTTTTTTTGTTGCCCGGAAAAAAAAAGGAAGATGTTTGCGCTCTACTTCCCCCCCCCCTTCCCAATTTCTCTTGTTCAGCATCTTCCTCCATTTCTCCCCGACTTCTAGCATGTCTCTGCATGTAGCTGACTATGTGTAATCTAAGCAAAGGTGGCTAGGAAAATGAGGCAGCTCTGACTAGGTTAAAGCAAGACTGTGCCTGTGTAACCTCAGACTGTCAGTGGCAGTTTAAGGGGGAATATGATTTAATCCTTTAGAAGGGTAAAAGGGCTCAAGGCCTGGATCTGGGGGTAATCAATATGCCTTGAGCTGCCATTGTAGATGGTAAAGGATGCTGCACCATCCTCTTCCTCTTCTCATACAAATGAGCTGGGTTCCCTCTGTGTGATGGCTCCCAAGATACCCTCAGCCGATAGCTGCCTGAAGAAATGGGTTGCTCTCCAGCAAATGAATAATTGGTGACCACGCTAGAAAACCATTAATATTCTTGAAGTGCCCTTTAAAAATCTGGAGGGTGGGGGGTAGCTTAATGGTTTCAATTCATCAGAGTTCTGGAGATGGTTCAGAGGAGATACTGCAAAGCTGTGATCCTTAGAAGTAATTTAGTCCATTGATGTATAGCAGGGGTGTCAAACTCATTTTCACCCAGGGCCACATCAGCGTAATGGTTGCCCTCAAAGGGCCACATGTAACTTTAAGACAGTATAAATGTAACCAAATGTCCTAAAGATAATCGGAACTTTGCAGCTCTCGCAGGCCACATAAAATGACGTGGCGGGCCACATTTGGCCTCCGGGCCTTGAGTTTGACACCTGTGATGTATAGGAAACCTACAGCATCTTCAGTTCATGCCAGCAGCCTCCTGAAGGTTTTAAGCATATAGTAGTGGTATATAATTGATATATATTTTATGGTACTGCTCCCCCCCAAAAAAGTGGTGTTATTACGCATCAAACTTCAAAAACACACTTTTTCCCAAAAAAGGTTTCCACAATTTTGGCCATTACTGTAGGCCCCAGAGCTCTTCCAAACATTGCTGTTGAATTAGAACTTTTAAGATCAATAAAACTGAATTACAGGTTTAGTGAAGAGATATGGCCGTCAGAGGATTTCCCTTGCCATGGAAATAGCTTGCCATTTCCTTCTTTTGCTGTGCATTTTTGATTCCCTAGTCTAGCCTGTAGCCTTGGACCTCTTACGGGGTGTCCAATACAGATAGTCCTCGACTTAACAAGCATACGTTTTAGCGATCATTCGAAGTTACAAAAGCACCAAAAAAAGGGCTTGCAACTGTTTTTCTGTACTTTTTGACTATTGCAGCATCCCCATGGTCACATGATCAAAATATGGACGCTCTGGTTCATATTTCTGCAGTGACCCAGCGGTCATGTGGTCACCTTTTGCCAGCCTCTGACGAACAAAATCAATGGGGAAGCCAGGTTCACTTAACAACCAGGTTACTCAATTAGCAACTGCAACGATTCACTTAGCAGTTGTGGCAAGAAAGGTCATAAAATGGGCTAAAACTCACTTAATAATTACCTGGCTTAGCAACGGACATTTTGGCCTTAGATATAGTCATTAAGTCAAGGACTCCCTGTAGTTACTGTCCAGTTAGAGACAAGGTTGGCTTGGCTCCTGAGGAACTGTCGCACAAACTGCATTTCATTGTAATTGAAAGTCATAACGAGTAGAGGTTGGGGGAAAGGCCAGCTGTTTGTGTGGGCTGTGCCTTTGTTGTTGGGAGAGTGCCCCTCCATCATGCCTCTCAAAGGCCAAATGATACCTGGGAAAAAATGGCACGCCTCTTCCCTATGTAATTGATACCACTGCTGATTCAGCATACTGTTAAAAAGGTTGTCCTCGTGTTCTTTTGAATTTGATCCTCCTATAAATTTAAGCTCAGGAGCTTCGGTCTTGTCCTCTGAGTCAGCAGAATAAGACTTTTGTTCTCCGATGCGGTGGCGTTACATGAATATGAAAAAACAGTCTTGTTTCCCCTTCCTTCCCTTTGCATCACCACTTCCTTCTGGTTTTCTCCAAACAAACTATAATCGTGGCTTTAAACCAGCCTGCCACAATCTTGGTACCTCCCAGGAAATGTTAGTGTTCAACTCTCAACGTTTCTCAGTGTTGGCTGAAAAATTTGGACCATTGAAAGGGCCCCAAATTGGGGAAGCCTCCTTCGATTTTTTTCCCCTCTTCTCCATCTCACCAAAGAATGAATTTAGCAAGCAAGGCTTGGCTTTTCTATAATTCTTTTGCTTGGGGCCTGTGCATGTGTGTGCATGCCACACAATTAAGACACAGAGCTGCTCTCAAGGGAATCTTTGCTGGGTTAGGGTCTCAGCAGTATTTCAGTCTGCTCTGGTTTCAAATCACGCATCTGGGCTGGTACCACCGAGTTTTCCCACATGCCAGTTTTTCTCAACCGACATCAGTAACTCCAGAATGCTAACCTTCATAGCTTTAATTTTTGTTTTCCCGATAGTCAAACGATCCCTCTCCCAAATCTTGCTCTCTCCTTGACTAACTTTCACTCTGGCCTAACTGTAATGTCAAACAGGAAGACAAAACATGGATGTACGAAGTACCCAAAGTTAAGCGGAATGCATTGTGTGAGCCAGGGCAGCCATGCTGACAGAACGCCCTGCACTCTCATTGGCGTGAGAGCCAGACTATATCCTCCATGCCTCTAAGTCGGTGCTCCCCAACTTTCTGGCTTTGCGGACAAGTAGAACTGTGCATAGGCTCGCCCGGCACTTCCGTGGCCTGGTTCCAGACGGACTGCGGTCCGGTACCGGGTCACGGCCTGGGTGTTGGGGACCCCTGCTCTAAGTGATGGGTCTATCTAAACAGTGCATTGGAGGTGGGGGGAGATTGTTTGGGAATTCACTGTACAACTCGTGAAACATTCAGATTTATCTGACAATGTAGATCAGGGGTGTCAAACTCACGGTGTCACATGACTTTTTTTCTCCTTCACTAAACCGGGGATGGGCATAGTCAGTCAGTGAGTGACACATCCGGCCTGTGGGCCGGGAGTTTGACAGCCCTGATGTAGATATTTCTCCTGGTGAGGGTATTCCTGGCAGAGGAGGCCGGATGTTCCACAGGCTGTAAAAAGGGGTAGGAGTGAAGGTTGAGTTTTGGCACAGGAGTATGTACAAATGAGGGACTCTGCATCTTTCCTACTAGGAAACAAAGCATATACGTGTATGTGTGTATATGCAGACATGCTCATGCTGATTTAAAATTGCCCTGAACTTGGATTGGCCGTGAGAATCAAAATAGCTCTCTGGAACCTTTCCTTCCGTTAATTCAGGGGCAGGGAGAATGTAGGAACCAGCCCACGATCGGCTGCGTGGTTACAGTATGTTACAGAATATAGTGAAATTGGATTGGCAGCCCTCCAGCTCTTTTCAGCCTTCATCCGCCACCTCAGCTGAAGGTCAAGTGGACAGTCTTCCTTTATAGCCCTGCGCTGTAGCTGCCGCCTGCCTGCCTTTATTTATTTATTTTCCTCCCTCCCCTCGCCCGCTTTCCTCCTAGGTCGGCTCAGCCAGAAAGCTGAGTCCTCCTCTGCTGTAGCTGAGTGCCTCTCCCAACTACTCTTCCTAGGATGAGCTCCAGAATTCTAATGCCTGGCATCTAGCGATAGAAGCCGCTGTAATCTCGTCTCTTCTCTGCCCGTGTTGCCTTCTTTACTTCGTT
>JAOYMU010000098.1:23653134-23665593 GCA_025802295.1 Psammodynastes pulverulentus
CCGTCTTGCTGGTGGGTGGGGGGGCATAACACAGGAGAGGCGGTGGGTTATCTGCGGGGCATCTCGGGCCGGGAGGAGGAGGAGGATGGCGAGCGGTTTGGCTTCTGAGACGGGAGGGGAATGAGAAGGAAGAGAAGCACCCTTTCCCTCCCCCGGGAGCTTCCAGAAGGTGTCGCCTAAAACGGCGGGGAGGAGCACCGGCAGGCCCAGGCCTGGCCCAAGCCGGTACCTTCTTGTAGTTCTTGCCCAGCCAGACCCGCGTGCTGTCGAACTGACTAACGGTGTCCGAGGCCTCGTAGTACTTGACGTTGGGGCCGCCGTCCTTCTTCCGCACCGCCATTTTCCCAGCGCCGCCGGCCTGGGCCGCGCCGCTCTCTTCCCCCTACCCGCCGCCACCGCGGTCGCCAGCGCTTCGCTGCGCCCTCTGCCGGCCGGCCGCGCCAGCGCTCTGCCCTCCCGACCCCCGGAAGCAGCGGCCCCTGCCGGCGAAAAAAAGGAAGAGAAAGCCTGGCCGCTGGAGATGGGTAGGCCCGACTCGACTCGCCTCCTACTGGCCAAAGATGGTCTTAAAACACGGAGCGGAAGGCGGGAAATGCCTTTGCTGAAGGAACAGCCTGCCTTCCAGCCCGTCGCTAATTTAATAAAAGGAGCGTGTTTGTTCTATGTGCTTTTAATTCCAGGGTGGCGTAAATGTGTGTGTTTGTGCAGGCAGAGGCTAAATCACGACCGTTTCCTTAAATTTAGGCTTTAATCGGCGCCACCTGCATTTGTATCATCCTTGCTTTCCGCTTTAGAGCGGAAGGAAGAACAGTATCTACCGGTGGCGATCTTGTTTGGAAGGGATCGCCGGCGAATTTCTGATCCCACCTCAAGAAAGAAATACGGTACTGATTTAGATAATGACCGTGTGACAACTGAAGAGAAGGAAAATGATCCTCCCAAACGGTTTTTAGGGTGTCTTAGAAGATGAGCTGGATATCGCTTTCGGGGGGGGGGCGCGATAAGGCAAAGAAAACCTTCCCCCAGCCTCCCGTCTTGGCTGTGATTCCAAAAGAATACGTTCTGCACGACGCAATCGAGTTGTGCAAAACGCTGGTGTCAAGATGTCTTTGTGAGACTTGGCGCCCAAATCCGTTTGTTTTCACGAGCCTTCCCTGCCTTTTTCACCTTGGAAGCCTGAGGGCAGGAACAGTCTGGTTTTGTGTAGAAAACATCACATTTCCCCCCCCAAAAGTGTTTTAGCACCAAACGAAACACGTCCTCCTTCGTTGCTTATCTTCATCTCTTCTGGCTCAACTGCAAGAAACCGGGGTTTCCCTTGATCTGGTAGAAGGAATGGGAAATAGCAAGAGCATTTAGACTTATGTACCGCTTTACAGCCCTCTCTAAGCGGTTTAATTAGCATATTGCCCCCAACCATCTGGATCCTCATTTTGTCGACCTCTTTTAAGGGGATGTCCTAAAGATGTGACACCCTCAGTTGTCAGGTCGTTTCCTTTAATACCGTACCACGATTAGAAAGGCACTCTGTACATGCGCAGGAGCTCTCCTTCAGTACTAATGCACCCTTCCTAGACAAGGATCAATGGGGCTGGGGGCAATCTCAAGTCTTCTGCAAAAAGGAGACCAGAACAGGTTAGCTTGGGGAAGGGGAGAATAAGACAGCGGGGAAAAAGTTAAAAAGAGGGACGAATTGGGAACAGGGGAGTGAAGTTCAAAAATGGAGTCCGTACTGCGACTACGCCAGGCAGGCAAGAGAAGCCATGCAGGCGAGAAGGAGATGAGCGCCAAGGCGTCGAGGAAAAAAAAGCATCGGCGCTTTCTTTTGGCTGAGCGCTGAGTGCGGCTGGCGGGGAAAGCTTTTCGCCTTGCCACCTCTCCTCTCCCAAAAATAAGGTTTCTACCGCGGCGTCCTCTTCTTTCTTCCCCACTTTCTGAAAAGAAGGGGGAAAAAAACACAATCCAGCCTCTCGATGGATCTGTCTAGCTGAAGCTCCACGCAGCCCTGGCCCGAGAGTCACGGTGGCCGAGTGGTTAAGGCGTTGGACTCGAAATCCAATGGGGTTTCCCCGCACAGGTTCGAATCCTGTTCGTGACGATGATCTCGTTTTGATGGCCCGCGATCCCACCAGCTTTTGACGATCGCCGACTGGGAGGAAAAAAAAAGGATCAGCTCGGTTGGAAAGCAATGGGGAGAAAAAAAAATGCGTGGTGGGGCGAGAGAGCGATTCGCTCCGGCCTTCGAGGCAATCCGTATGAAAAGAGCTCGATAAGGGGGGTTGAGGAGGGTTCCGGTTGAAGAAACAAAGGAGGACATGCGCTGGCGAAGCTCGCTTAGCTGGTGGATGACGCGCTTCGCAGACCAGGATCGTGTCAGTTCAGGCAGGGCGTGGACGGAAAGCGACTCCTGCGCCCCTCATTTTCCTTTTTAACTCGGGGGGAAGCAAGCTCGCTTGAGGGCGGCCTTTATCGTTCACATACGGCTAAGCTTGATTTTTGTAGTAGCTACAATTGCACAAGGGGAGAAAAAGAACAGGGAAGAGACCTCAGCAAACAACTTTGTCATGCTAAGAGTAATGGGCGTGACATGCCCATATAGATACCAGGAGTTCAGCTGTTGGCGCCTTTCCCTTTGTAGAAAATTGTCATCCTCCGTATTTTGTAAATAAATTCGGTAAAGCATTGACATCACCTAATCAAGACCATTTCTGATTCTTGATGAATTAATTTTTTTTCTTTATGTACACTGAGAGCTTATCTACCAAAGACAAATTCCTTGTGTGTCCAATCACACTTGGCCAATAAAAATTCTATTCTAGTTTTTTAAGGAATTGGCAATAGGATTTCAATGGACTACTGCAAGATCCTTTTTGGGTGATCTCCCAAAGCTATTTTCACAGATCTGGCCAACTCTGGGTGGCTTACAAAGGATTAATAATATCAAAATACAATATACAGCATGCATGCACGCACATACCATGCTGGGGCAAATTAACTCCACTTATACACCCAATTTGATGGATTCACACCATCTTATTAGCCGTAACATCCTGAGGCCACATCTTAATGTCCTCAAAGTGAGTGACAACAGTTACCCTGTGATAAGGGTAACCCCATGGTAAGATGGGTGGGCAATAAATGTAATAAATAAATGAAATTTATAATCGGAGGGGGCATGCCTCATGGGTCTCCTGTGGGGGGGGAATGTTTTATTGAGGGGACAGAAGCAAGCTGGCCAGTTTGATCCTGTGGGACAGGCAAAAACAATTGGAGACAGGTTGCCCTGCAAATCTCTGGTCACTTGTCACTATTCCTTCCAATGTGACAGAAGAAGAGAAGTTATTACTATTTTATTTTAATTGGCTGCCCAACTCCACATACAGAATACTGAAGGTATTTCTGGGTGAATATCAGGGTCAGGAAACTCAGGTAATAACTCGCTCATTTTGCAACAGAACCTTGCCCGGTTCCACATGAAATCCCATCGCCAGATCCCTGCTGACTTTTGAGAACCATCTTGGAACAGCGCCTCACGATGGACAGAACAACCAAGGTGTATGCAATACTGATAATATAAAGGAATTTCGTGTTTTCCCTCTGGGAGACAAGCTGAAGAGCAGCCATTTGGAATTAACAATCTGCAACCATAGGAACTGGCTGAAGCCAAGAGTGGTGGCTTTAGTGGAAAGCTGCCTCAATGGCTCAATTTCTACTCCTTGTATACTCAAGAAGGTACAGTCTGCCTGAGAGTACAGTCTGCCTAGTTCGCAGTGTATGCTAGGCCAGGCCTGACCCTAGGAAAAGTATTTCTTGTTTTGCTCTCTAGGAGCAGAAGGGAAATTATGTTCCCAATTCCTGCACTGTTTTCCTGCCTTGGAAAATGAAATGCTATTTGCCAGTCGCATTATTATACAGTACGGGGCAGCTCAAGAGAGAAAATAACTTGCACTTTTTTTTTTGTTTGATCTGCGAATTGGGGAGAGATCTTGCTCTTTGGACACATACGATAGTAATCTTTGGGAAGTCTTTTTGTCTTGAGTGTCCTCAAATCAGTATTTGCTCTTGGCAACTGCCTGAATGAGTCCCTGCAGTTTTTCTCTGCAAGATTTTGCCTCCTTCCTAGAATTGAGAGATCTAGTCACTCTGGTTCATGCCAAATGCCAGACTAGAACTCCTTTTTCTAGTTTCCCATTTTATAGCCTGATGCCTTAAGCGCTACACCAAACTGGCTTTCTTGGAAAATCTACTTAACGTTTACAGTATTAAACATTGCTTTTTGGTTTTATATACCACTACATGAATTTGAACAACCTGTGCCCTCCAGATATTGATGAACTACAATTCCCAGCATTCATTGCCGTTCATGGTTAATTACACTATTGGGAGCTATAGTTCAGCAACACTTGAATAAGCCCACCCCTTTTCAAATATGTTAAAATATTTTGATGCTGAACACAGGAAAGTAGCACAGCTACTATCTATAGCAGTTCATGGACCCAGGGGCACCGTCATCTCCTCCTGCTTTTGAGAATTGAAAAGAATTATTTTCATTAATTCCTTTAGGCTCCATGTGGCTCCAGGGACCTCTAAAGTAAAGGTAGAAGGCAGCTGTAACCTAGCAGTGATGAAGCAGCAGAAGTCATACTGGCAGAAAGGAAAGAGGAAAAGACTAACACAATCTGAGCAAGAAGCAGAGGAAGGCTGCGGAAAGTAATGAAAGAAATCAGGGAGCTTTGCAGGTTGACCCGACTTGTCCACTTGGGAGATCTGGGGAAAGTTAGGTGAGGATTGGTGACAAATTTGTGGATAATTGAACAAGAGTTTAAAAAGGGCGCTTGAGCTTGAGAGTTTGTATTCAGAATTTTGGACAAGTTATCATTTAGCTTTACCTATTTAATCTGCTGTTTTCTTAGGGGAAAAAAACCTAGGAATTTTTAACATTTCAAATGTCCCTGCTTGCCCAGAAAGTTTGGGAAACTGTACTGTAATCTGCATTTGAGATTATAGCATAAAACAAATAGGGCTACATCAAAGATTAAATGTAAGGAACATTATACCCAACAGAAGACAAGAATACATTACAATATAAATATAAGCTAACATGCCTATGATCTTGTAATAGTTATCTGCTCTTTGACTGTTTTTCTTGTGTAGGCAAATGAAATATATGGGAAGAGTATGGACACATATATAAGAAAGAATATTTACACATATGCAGGAGAAGTAAAGTCCTATGGAAGATGTTAGCATGGTCAAAGATGCAATTCCGTTTATATTTTATATTGTTTTAGTTTGAATAATATAAATAGGAATTGTATCTTTGACCATTCCAGTGAACAGTAGGTAGTACTCTAAATTTATAACCCTAAGTTTTCAATATTTCCTTGAGGCCATCTAATGGCTATCTGAATTCCTGCAACTCCAATACAGAAATCCTAATGAATGACAATACATTGTCATTTTGTCATCATCACTTCTCCAAAATAGCAGACATTCTTGCAATTAGGGGTAATCTAATTCAGAATTTAATTCTCCCTCCAGATGATTTGGACTACATAAAGTTCAAATGAATATGGCCAATAAGCAATAATGATTGAAGTTACTAGTTAAAGGTATGATTTTTCAAAAGCGTGCATCCAGAGTGTATCACTCCTAATTTGAAAATTGTTTCTCTAATTTAATTATAGTACTATGTATGCACCAGTTTGCCCAGTGAGCTAGGGATCAAGCACATAACCATCCTAACTGGGCAACATTATACCTGAAAATATTACTGTATTTAAAAAAATATTACTGCAACAAACTGAAACAATAAAAAATGTCATTACTGTCCATCTGCCAGAAAAATCAATATTGTACTGAATATCTTGGATTTATAAATATACATACACTGCGGAAGCACTTAGTTCCTTGAAACCCCATTTATATACTTCAGTAGCAGGTTCGGCTACATAAGCAATATCAACAATAAACTGGGATGGGGAAGAGGATTTAGAAAATAATAGCATTAAAATGTAATTGGAACAGTGTATTTTTCTCCTCAGTAAGAGTTTGAGTGCCTTGTTTAAATTCCGAAAGTGAAATTATGAGGAAAGCAGCCTAACATGTTTCTCCCCAAGTTTACTGTTCAGTTTATAGATTTCAAGGACCTGGCATTTCAATTCCAGCAGCAATGATCTGGGATACACTTTTATTCAGTTCTTATTGCGTTAACAGGTTAGAAAGCACTATTTCCAGTACAAGTCACTTCAGCAATAGCCTAAAGACATTTTTATATTTAACTTCTGTGTAAAAACTGTGATGTTGGATTGGGACAGGCTAAACAAAGAATTCAGGTGACTGTATCAAACGTAGGAAAAAAACAGCAGATAAATAGGCAGAACTTGTAAAAAAATGGTCTCCCATAAATCCTAATGATTAAATTTAGGACTGATTCCATCTATAGCTTATCAGTAATGTCTGTAACAGAAAATAGATCAAGCTCTATGGGACTACTCAGTTTGGTTTATCTATGTTCTTCATTGGGCATTCATTGAATAAATTTAAATTGGTTGACTGGGTAAAAGGCACATAATATTTGATAGGATTTTAATTTGGTTCATATCTAAATGGACATTTTCAAAAAGAAGCCTCCAGAAATAAATGTAGTATGGAAGAGGCCTTATGCTCATGGCATCCTTAGCATATCACTTTTCATATTTGCTAACCTAGGCTCTTTTTTCCTCCTGCCTATAACATCACCATGTCAAGACAATCTTGAATACTTGTATAAGTAGACAAGCCTGATATAAATCTAATACATAAATATATTAGGAAATCTCAACACGGCCAAGCTTGAACTAGAAGCTTCTTCAGTTCTCTCAGACTTAGGGCACAAACCTCTGATTGCCCCTAGTTAGTTGCACATTGGAAATGCAAAGGAAAAGTATTCCCAATTAAAAAGTGCCATCTTCTGAAGGGCAGATAGTCTTTGCTTCTTGCCAGCAAGTTTCATTATTGCAATTGCTTAAGTCAAGTGATACTTTGGCTCTTCTTTCGTGTTTTTAGTTTAGCCATTCAGAAAAATCAGAGACTGTGTATCTCTGAAAATCCAAATAACGTATTTCTCCAAGAGTTAAGATTTGTACTACAAGCTTAGATGGAGGACAAGAAAATGGGGGCAAGCTAAATCTGAATCAGTAATTATGAAAGGAAGCCACTGATCTGTCCAGATCCCACTCTAAATAGAAATCATTTATGGTCACTTGGAAAGCCTTTGTTGTAGGAATTAGGGAGGGAAAATGGTGGCAAAGAGGGAGGGGCACCACTACTAACAAGGAGCCAAGCAGCGTTGCGGGAGGAGGTTAATCCAAATGAAATCAAGCAGTTTTGCAGATGTGTCATGCAAGATGCAACACCCTATATAATCTGAACGAAATACAATATATATTTATATATGTATATAAAGGAGTCAAGGGGGAAAAAAAGCAATTTATTAGTGCAGTCAGCACAATTGAACAATAAAACACAAAATGCAACCCATGATTTGGATACTGGCAGAAGACATGACAATTTCTATTGGATGTTTTAGAGCACAAGGAAGAGCGACAGCAGGACACTGAGGAGAAAGACAAGGTGTGTTAGGAGAACAACATTAAGAGATGCAGTTAGCTCAAGATGCAGTTATTAGGTTGGATTTAGCAGCTTTTTTTTTTTTTTCAAATTCCTGAGCAACAGGGACTCTTGGTTAGAAGCAATCTTCAACAAATAAATCCCCTTTCAAAACATGCCATATTACAGACATGAACACAACCCATTCCACCCCTAAAACTGACCTGATTTTTGATGCACATTCCAAGTATTTTAACATGACTTACAAAGAGAAGTACTATTCAAGGAACTTTTGAGATACTTATAAGTAATAATTCACAGCACTAGAAACAGTTATCAGAGACAGACTTGGTTTCTAAAACAAAACTCTACCATCAAAAGGGGTGTGGACGAGGAAGAAGAGAGAGGAAGAGCATAAAGCAGTATGTCAGCAAAGATTAAAAATGAAAGATTGCGGGAAATGAGGACCCAGCAGAGCTGAAAAATGATGCAAAAGCTATCCTTCAGATTTGCAAAGAAGTAAAGGCCACCAAACTGAGTCTTCAAAGCACAGGCATAAAAGAAAATCTGAAACAGCATCTGCCTGGCAAATGTTGAGAATCGTTCACAATCTTTATTTGTACAAACGATGGAAGGAAAAGAGTTGCTTTCGTTAGGTGACTGAAATTGAACTACTGTATCTTCCTCCAGGGTCCCCTCTCTCTCCTCTTTCATAGAAGACATTGCCAGTAACCGACAGGAATGAGAACCGTATTGCTATAACATGGATTTTCCATCACGGGCTCATCATGTAATATTAGGCCGCTTACTATTGCACATAATGAGAAAATTTCCCATGCTGCTTCTGGTGAGAGCACAAGGAAGTCTTCTCAAGCCATGGTTCCCACTGAGGATTTCTGGAGCCATTTTTTTTAAAATCCCAGACATCTGAAGAAGCAACTGTTTATATGACATGATCCAAATTCTGCACCATTGGAAACCTCTGATACCAGAGCGATAAGGAAATCTGTTATTAAACATTAAGAGAAGAAAGTCAAGCCTGGTTTAAATATTCCTAGTCAGAGAAGAATATTTAGCCAGCGTAACGTTATGAAAGCCGCTCAGAATTGACTGTATAGCAAAACACTTCAATCAGAGCAAGTTTAACTGCTCCTTTATCAATGCATTTATTCCTTGTCCTCAAGAACTCCAGCAGAAATGTTTTAAGCAATTAACAAATATTTAAAGCATTGGAAGGAAGTTGCTCTCTCTCTCTATATATATATATATAAAAACAGAAACCAAAGATGGCAAATAAATTAACTTCGACAGGTAAACTAAATTTGAAGCCATTCCTAGCTACTGTGTTTTTTTTTTTTTAAAAAAAAGGAAAACGTACAAGCACAAAAATAATACAAAAGACTAAACACAATCATCCAAATGTTGAAAAAAAGAAAATAAATACAGATAATGATTTTTCAAAATAGGCAATGTAACCAGACTAGACAAATCTGAGTCCGTTCTCATGTTTTGTGTTTTCTTCAAAAGGTTATGAAAGTTGATACAACTTTAAATGGCACATGCAATTTTAGAGGGACCATTTCTGATCAGGTGGAGTGATGTGAATGATGGAAGGCTTGCTTCTTATCAGAAAGGAGAAGTCCGCCAAGCATCTAAGATGCTTCAGCAACCTTTCAAGAGCATGGAGAAAACGGAGCTCTAGACTTCAGCAGAATCACGTTTCACCCTGCAGCGGTGGTAACAATGCTACAGAGCTAAAGAAGGTGACTTCCTTTGAAAACCAAGCCACAATAGGAAAAGACCGCTTCTTATACAATGTAAACACATCCGAAACGAGTTGCAGATTGTTCTCCAAATGACGCGGCTTTTGGGCTCCACAAGACAGCGTACACTGATGGATCTATCAATGTATACATTTGGCATTACTTACAACTCCGACTTGGCATCTGTACTCTTCATGTTTTACTCGTCCCTTCGCTCAAAATCCCACTCCACATAAAAGCTTAAAACTTATCTTAAAAGTACTGGGTAAATCCCATTAAATTTCACAGACATGCCTTAGACGAGAGAAGCCAAACGGACCTGGAAGTGATGGGCTAAAATTCTTCAGAATTAACTTTCAGCTTCTCAAAATCGTAAGTCCTGATTTACAGATACCGAAACGGGAACCAGGCCAATGAAGGTCCTATCAGGAGTTCAAAGACTTTATATGACCGAAGACCACCGCTCTTTCTGGAACAGGGAGGAGGAACTGGTTGTGCTCCTTTGTAGACATTTGGAAATCTTTGTCAACATTTGACCATAAGGAGAAGGGAGTGCAGCACGGCATTTTGCATAAATTCCTGGGCTCGTGCCCAGTATAAATTGGGAGTAGCATTTTATTCAACAAAGAGAGGAATGATGCCCTGATACAGCGCAACAAAACAGAATCAGTGGGCTTAGAGTTGGAGCTTCTCTCTCTCTCCCTCTCTCTATAGATATATTCAAGCACGCTGTTTTATCAACTCTGTTGAGTCTTTAAATTTCCTCCACTCCATGTGCAAATATCATCACCAGGCCTGGTTCTAGCACCATCTCCTCTCCCATGTGCTGATTCTCACAGGCCATCACAACCACCGCTTGTTTGCCTGGGATGCGTTTGGCCACATAGTTTTCATAATAGCGCCGGTTCATCTGGCGAGTTTCTAGGGTGGCCAAGCCTTGGGGCCAGTTCCTTTCATGGGCATTTTCAATCAATTCATTGATGATGGATGTGGGGCATCCGCTTTCTACCAAGGAACGCTTGATTACAGCTTGGAGGACGGCATCGGGTGTAGAGATCATACCACCCCACCGGGTTACCCGGGCTGGCTGCAAGGAATTCACCCACCTAGGAGTCAAGGGAAAAGAGTCACACAACGAGGAAAGAAAAACAGATGAAACCAACAGCATTACAATGAAAGCCGAGAGAGCAAGATTTTTTCTTGGTGTGTGTGTGTGTGTGTGTGTGTATGTGTGTGTGTGTGTGTGTAGGGTGTGTGTGTATTTTTGATCAAGTGGGTGATGGTTGCCTGCCAAACAATCCTGATGAGTAATGTTCAGGTCTGTTTGAACTACACTCTAACATAAAATTAACAACATCTAGGGAAACAGAAAGCCACTGGGCAAATATTTCAAACTTTTCCTTTAAAAAAAAACACTACTTCTTCCAAACTTTATACAGTGATCTTGGAGATGTTTTGAAGGCTTATTTTCTTTATGGCAGCCATGAAGAATCTGGTGTCATCCAAGCTCTCTTGATCCCCAAGTACAGGGGTCAGCAACCTTAAACACTGAAAGAGCCACCAAGGTCCTAACGGGAAGCCCTCCCATTCAATTCTAGAGCCAACCAGAAGTCCAGTTCTCTCACTATAGAGTCTCCTCCTAGCGCGGCATCAGTGGTGAAATCTTAGTACCTCCGGAGACCTCCCGAGAGGTACTAGGGCCCATGTGAATGAGTTCTCGGAGTCCATATAAACCCATGCCCCACGCCTACCTCCTGGACCTGGTCCCCAGTCACTCGCTCCCACCCGTGCCATGCCCACGCCCTATCTATAGTATTCTGGCCACGCAGTCAGGTGAACCCTTTCCTGCTCACCTGAAACAAAGGTAAGCGCTTAGCACTAGCCCGTTCCCGTTCCCCCCCGTTCACGACCACAAGAACCCCCCTGCCCTGAGCCCACCACCCTGCATATTTTGATTTAAAATGCATTGGGTCATGGCTGATATTGACTTGGCCACACCCACCCATCCAGTCACATGACCAAGACACGCCCACCAAGACACACCCACCCAGTCACATGAACACCAAGACATGCCCACAGAACCAAGCCCATGGAGCCAGGCCCACGGAGCCTCTTGGGAAAAATTTCACATTTCATGCCTGCGCAGCATCCTTGTCCCCCTACCTATCCTAACCGAAAGCCCTATCAACTGCAGAGCTGACCGGAGACAGCAGAGGGATGAAAGAGCCACATGCAGCTCCAGATCCACAGGTTGCAGACCCCTGCCCTAGTAAATCTAGCCTGCATAGCCATCAGGTGAAGAAATTGACCTTTTTGACCTTCTGTTGACTCTCATAAGCTGTGATCTCTCTAGAACAGGGCTTTCCCCCCCTTCGCTAAACCAGGCAGGGGCAGAGCCAGCACATGACGCATCCAGCCCACAGGTTGCATGTATGACACCCCTGGTCTAGAACAATATCTCATTTCTGTGGCTCTACATTGTAAAGGAGGATGCACCAGGACTTATCCTGAAATCACTGCTTCTGAGGTTTACTCTTAAGGCTGTGATAATATGAATCCTTCTAGTATTGCTCCCAATTCTATTTGTCCTAATTTGTGTGGGAATATATTTTTATCTATATAATCACTTGCATGCCACCCATTTCCCAGGGTGATTTACACAATCAGGCCCTTTTGAAATGAGAACTATGAAGCCTCAAAGCCTTAATTATTCTAACAATGGGATACCAAAGTGGTATTCATTGCTAATCGGGACATGTTCTTTGGCACTGAACAAGATCTCCCACTCTTTTGACTATTTTTTAACATTTAAAATATCTACATTTGTTCAATATTTTTCGCATTCTTAACATTCTGCATCTCTGCCAATTAGACCTTAGCCTATGTTCTAAGATCTGTAATTTCAAGATGATATGAGATCAATGATTCCAAAATAAAATCTGAACATATCACCTTGACATTTGTAATTAATCATAAATCAGCTCCAATTTATCTTGTTTACTATACTTAGGGTTGCCAGATACGTAGATACCAAAAGGAGGACATAACAAAACAAAAAGGAGGACAAAGGAGGACATTTTTCAAAATGTCAAAAAACATCATACTG
>JAOYMU010000098.1:23677944-23692465 GCA_025802295.1 Psammodynastes pulverulentus
GTCCTAACATCTTCTTGACCCAGAAAGTTTTGTTAGCTTTTTTTGTGCATATGCTTTTGAATCACTATTGACTCTTGGACAAGCTCTCATATTTCTTCGCTATAGTTATTAAAACATTGTTTGAATAAACTAAAGCTTATTCAGAGGATTACATTATGACTTTTTTTTGTATAATATCCACAACTTTAATTTCTTATATACTTAATTTTATATATACACGCACGAACATGTATCCAAACTTTTCAAGAGTAGCCAAATATTGTCTCTCTGTCTCTCTCTCTCTCTCTCTCTCTCTCTCTCTCTCTCTTATATTAACTAGCTTAGTTGTATATTTTGCTTTGGAAAACTAATTCTGTTAATTTAAATAAACTTCACAATGATTAGCATACCGTGCTGAAATTTTTAATTTTTTTCCCCCCCAAACAAAAAGTTTAAACCTGGACATTTAGCTGAAGCAGTTGAACTGAAATAGAAGATAATAGTATAAGAGTGCTTAAATTAACTTTTAACTACAATATATTTATTACATTTATATTCTACCTTTAATCCAGAAGCTCAAGCAGCATATAAGTGCATCCACCTCCTATTCCCCACAAAACCAAGAGCTTGCAGGAACAGATTGGACCCAGGGGAGAACGAGCTCAAAGTTCCACAGTATGCTTCAGTGACTAAGAGTGGACTACAACTTGGGTCTCCCCATTACTGACGCAACACCTTAATCATTACACTGTGCTATGTTTCTCTATATGAGTAGGAAGGACTTCATACAGAATTGCTTTATAAAACCTGTATGCAAAATACGTATTAGTTAAGTTCTTCTTTACCACCTACCTGCACTGGCTCCTCCAAAACCCCACTGCAGATGGGGCAAATAAGATCTTCATCAACATCCCCTTGAAAACGTGCTACATCATACCCCATTTCTCATCACCGATGCCAAAACGCTAGGGGGGAAAAAAGGCAGGAGGAAGAAAAATTATGTATTTGAATTATCATGACAAGAAGCATGTGTTTCAAAAATGTTCTTTGGGTGGAATCAGTTAGTAACCCTAGGTTGCCTGCCTGCTAACTGATATGGCTGCCTGCTAAGTCACAGATTCACAGAGAAAGCACTAAGCCTCTAAGGAACAGGATGTGGTATGACAGACAAAAAAACCAACCTGACTCGGCCCCCGTTAAGATTAATTTTCCACAGTTTTACTAGGCTATTACTACCAGATTAGATACTTCACTCCACACTATGTTATTATTCACTTCTTCATTTTTGCAGTTTTATATACAATAGTTCTCAACTTACAACCGTTCATTTAGTGACCGTTTGAAGTTACAATGGTGCTGGAAAAAAGGATTTATGATCATTTTTCACTTTTGACCATTGCAGCATCCTCATGGTCAAAATTCAGATGCTTGGCAAATGGCATGCATTTATGATGGCCTGAAGTCATGCGATCACCTTTTGAGACCTTCCGGCCAGCAAAGTCAATAGGGATGCCAGATTGACTTAACAACCATGTTACCAACTTAACAACTGCAGTGATTCACTTAACTGTGGCAAGAAAGGTCATAAAACGGGGCAAAACTGTCTTGCTTAGTAATGGAAATGTTGGGTTCAATTATGATTGTAAGTTGAGGACTACCTATATTCCACATCCTTCTTGTCTATTTCTGCAGAAACCAGAATATATAGGCATCTAGTCCCTCTTAAAACCAATGGCTGTATATACCGAAGGGGGAGGAGTTCTGGAAATCTGAAACTAAACATTTAATGGTTGATCAAGGTATTTCAGGCTATCACCTGGCTGAAAAAAGAATTAACTCCTAATGTCAGAGACTGAAATATACATCTTTGCTCAGGAAAGACTACTTCTCAAGTGTATACACAGCATAAATCTTTCCCCTGAATGCTATTCAGAAGAGTTTGCAAGAGTACACTAGAAGTAAACTTTGCTTGTTCTTTTAGGACTAACTTGGCACAACTATCTGCAGACATTTTTTACTAGACGTTGGGGCATTTTTGAAAAGCTTGGGATGATTCATTTAATCCTCTTTTTCTAATATTTCAACAGGATACAACTTTCTTTGTTCAGTCACCTCTTCCCTTCATCTCTGCTGTCCTCCCCTTTCTCTTTCCTTCCTTTCCCAGTCTTATCCATTCTGCCTTTTTTCCCCTTTTTTTTCTATGTCTGCTAGAAGATCGTGCATTTATTTGCATCTGCATGATTAGTGTGTGTAAGAAAATGGTTAATTTCTGCAGATACAGGATCAATTCAGTTTATAAAAGGGGTACTTTAATTTTCTTTTTAGAAATGCTGGCAAATTCTGCAGAAATGAGAGCCAAGAGGTCACAAGGAAGCAAAACTCAATAGCAGAACAATATAGATTGATTTATAGGTAACTAATTTTAATCTATTATTCTGGCCCTGTCTTTTGGGGGAATGTGGCTTCTGGTAAATACGTACGTACGTATGTACATACATACATACATACATATATATATATGGGTCATATGCACTTGTTTGTGGGGAAGAGAAATTTCCAGGACTCCTTTTGATGACACCGGCAACCCCATATAGTGTCAAGACGGGTATATAGACATTCCATACAGTGGTGTGATTCAAATTTTTTTACTATCGGTTCTGTGAGCGTAGCTTGGTGGGTGTGGTGTGGCGTGGTGGGCGTGGCTTGGTGGGTGTGGCAGGGGAAGGATACTCCATTCCCACCCCGCTCTAGGGGGAAGGTTACCACCGGTTCTCCGAACTACTCAAAATTTCTGTTACTGGTTCTCCAGAACTGGTCAGAACCTGCTGAATACCACCTCTGATTCCATAGTATTACAGTATGTTTTTCATTTTTCCTTCCAGTCTTTTTTGTTTGTATGAAGGTTATCTTAAATCCTGCTTATCTTCCTCTTGGATAAAAAAAATGTTACTCATCGTTTGGGACACTTTTCACTAATTATTTTACACAGCAGAAAAATTAATGTTGAAAAAAAAATCAGCCTGGATGGTCACTTTGAATGGACAATAGAGAAAAAGACATGTACAATCAGCAACACCACTAAGCTCTACTATAGAATATACAAATCATGGTCAGTCTATTCTGTCTAGAACAATCCTGTTTGAACAGAGGACAGCAGCCACTCAATACTCACAAGTTTTCCAAAGAACATCTAGATGAATCATAATTGAAAGGAAAAGGACACCTATGGATTTTTTTTTTTTTTTTACTGAACTGCAAGCCTATATCAAGACCAAATCTCAATTTAAAAATGTTCCGATGTTAGCTATTGGAACTTTATAAAGGCACAATCAAGCCCAGTGGAAACATATATGATTTGAGGTTCAAGTAAGTTAAAAAATATGAAAGGCCTTTAACCATAAAAGCCATATTGTTTTTAAATTGAACTTAAGGGAAACACTAAATCAACCCCCTTTATTGCAGAAGACTAACACGTTCTGATCTTAAAGCAATGCTTGCAAATTTTTGGCTCGATGTGTAGGGAAATCAAAATTATTCAGCAGACCCCTCCATACTTAAGTAATTAGATAACTTAATTTTATTATGGTACTACAGGAAAACAAAATAAACAATATGCTCCAAGTATTGCAAATGCAAAGCAATTTAAATAACCACAAATAGGATCAGCATGAAAGCATGTGACAGGTCAATTTAGAGACTGTCCAATTGAGTTGGATGGCCAATACATTTAAATAAACAAACAACATTGAGAATTACAGCTGGTGGATTTCAAAGTACTTCATATTTCAATATATTGATGGGTCTTATATTGAAATGCATTCCTAAGAGATATTTTAGTAAGATAAATCTGCAAAACAATTCTAGATCTCAATATCCAAGCTGACTTTCCAGTTGCAATTTATAACCAGTTGCAACTCTTTTCATATGCCAAACAAAAAATTACACACTACAGAATTACTCTTTCACATAAAATCAAAATGGAAAAAAAATGGAAAAAAAATCAAAATGGAAAAAAAATGTTCTGTCCTCTCCCCAAATTTTAAGCTATTTGGGTTAATTTATGAGTAAGACAAATCCATTACGTACTATAAATTGCATTAGATCTGTTTTCAGAGATCAAATTATATCATGTGGCTGTAATTAAAAGAGATCAAATTATATCATGTGGCTGTAATTTTAAAAAAAGCTACTACAGCTGTCTAAAGCTTTTTAACCTGGTCAGCAACAAGATGGAAATTGATTAAAACTGCACGCTACTCCTCTTATTACAATGCAGAGATCTAGCCATCTTTTAATTCTATTTGAAATATTCTATACTTCACAGAACATTAATTTCAACTGCTTAGTCTACCTACTGTATAGATGCATAATGCAATATTATAATTGCATGTGTGTTATTACTACAAGTGGCTATTTGCAAGCTACAAATGATTAATCACATAAAAATCACAACATATATAAATAAAGCATTATTTTGAAAATATCATCCGTATTTTAATCTATATCAATATTTATACTCAACCTGCTGTAATCCACCAAAGCTGCCTTTCAGAATTACTACAAAATGAGGATTGTATTCTGCTGGACAATCCAACCACCTCTAATTCACTCAAACATCTGACAACTAACTTGTAACTAATCAAAATTAGCATTTATATTTCTCAATGTGAGGTCATCAGATCTAAGAGCGGAAAAATATGTAATACTTTTATCAACATTGAAATAAATCACATTTACACAACATTCAGAAGAAATAATAAAAAGTTAAGAAGGAAACAACACCCCCCCCCAGAAGATATCCTCTACAGCACGGGTGTCAAATGTTGCCGTCATGTGACATTTTATGACATTTTCCCCCTTTGAGGAGCTGGGGTGGGCGTGCCCCTGCGCATGATGCATCCAGCCAATGGACCGCCAGTTTGACACCCCTACTCTACAGCAACCAACACCCAGATAAGCAGGGATTAACACCAGACAATCAAGCAGAAAACAATATCCTAATCAAGGAAGAACCAAGGAGAAAACCACAGCCTCATCAACACTGGCAGGGCAAGCTGCTGTTTTTATAAATAGGGAGCAAACTCCACACTCATCAGCACTGATGATGTTACCTAATTGGGTAATGAGACATCTGCAAGCAAACAATCAAGCTCAGACCACACCAAGAACTCCCCAGTTCAACCTTAATCTACATTCTCCCTCTTCTATTGCAAGTTCAGTTCCCAGCAACTTCACAGAAAAGTCTATGAAATTTTCTTGCCAGCAAAGACAATAGTTTGTCATTTGCTTTCTTCTGGGATTTTAAAAATTCAATATTAGACTACAGAGATAATATTCTTTGGCAATTTATGTTACCTAGATCCAAGTTTGAATAACATCTGAGCCAAGGTAAGAGTAGCTAAGCGCGAACATCTGCTGAGACTTACCGGTAACACCCACTTTTCCAGGATAGACCACATAATAAATCTGTTCAGTTAAACACCGGACTTCAACAGAAAATGAGACATACCTATAAAAGTAAACAGTGTATTGACTCCTGGAAGAAACAATTGTTTTACCTTCTGCAGCAGAATTTCTTCCTGAATAGCAACAAGACAATGCTGATGCTGCGTTCCTCTTCTGAATTGAACTCTCATGGCCCATTTTTCTCTCTCTCTCTTCTTATTCAGATTAAGTCATCGTTTATCTTAACAGCCAGAATCTGTGGTCATAAGAGGATAAATAATTTAACAGAAAATTAAAAAAAAACAACGAATTTATACCAGTATGGCATGGCATGTCATGTTAATGCCCTACTATTTTTAGTAATAGCAGAGTAGTACAGTACACAAAATTATGTACATTCTCTTCATCATTTGCTCTATACACGGAATGCAAGAATTAATATTCAGCTCATTTCCACACCCTTAGGCAAAGCATATTATTTGCAACATATTATGTCTGACTTATTTGAGACATTTCACAACAGCATATATTTTCAGCCTTCTCTGACACTTAATTCTCCCAATTCTAAGTAGTTTACAGTGAGAAGATGCTTCATGTTTTAGCTTTGCTCAGAACATACCCTAAAAATAATACTTAGTGCTTTTAGTTAGTTCACTTTATTGTCATTGTACCTTGAACAACAAAATTAAATACCTTCTTCAGTGTACATATGACTATAAAATAAAATACAAACACAAACACACATCCTTCACATTTTATACATTGAACTGAAAACCCCTGACACTGCATTAATATTGCACTATACAGTAGAATTCAATAAAGTTTTTTAGTGGCAACAGCAAATAGCAAGAAGATTAAAGATGACCAGACAAAAGCATTCAATATTCACCACATCAGTTTTCATTTCATAATGTTCTGCTTCAAATACTAATGATCCCTCATTTCATATCAACAGATATTTTACCCATTTGATTTAAATAGTCATCGACCATTTTTACCAAAAATTGAAATCACACATAAGAGCTTTTATTTTTAGGTGAAACCCGCAATCCCATTCTTGGATTCAGCTACACAGAAGGTTCAGAACATAAGACTTAAGTACAGACACTGTCATTTTATAATTTTTTCCCTAGAAATCTATTATCCAACTGTGCTGGGAACAGCTAAGACCAGGTATATCATAAAACATACGAAGGAGCCTACAGAGTCTATTATGAGCAAATGTATAAATACAAATGTACACAATACTGTACAAAGGAGCAGAAAAGAAACAAGGAAGGGCTTTAAGAAATGAGAGTTAAACAACTGTTCTTCACCTGTTTCATTGTAAGGCACTACAAGCAGAGACTTGCATCGCAACAGTCGCAGGCAGTAATTAGATCAGTCAGCCTATCATTTTGAAGATATTACCGAAAATAGTTTAATTTTTAGAAGAACAGAGATATATTCAATGTGTCTATCAGGTTACTTTTTACTTCCAAACAGATTTTTATCAAAGTTGCCTCACAATCCCTGTTTATTATATGGGCTCATTAATAGCTCTGATCAAGCCAAGAGAATAATATGCAATCAGAACCTTATTATATGAAATATGATCTTGTTTCTGTGGTTTGGAAAATAGCCTGGGCCTAAAACACATTCCCTTGGTTGTAAACTGCACAACTGAACAAAAGTAGCAATAACCTGCTTTATTCTCATAAACAAGATTTGTTCTCTTCCTAAACTGAAGTATGAACATGCCTTGAAATTTTAGAGGAAATGCTCTCAATTATCTGCTACTTACCCACCTTAAGCAAGGACGTTGATGTTACAAGATTCTTCCTCAGATGTTGTTTCATCAAAAAGGCTCCTAAATACTCTTTTGCCACTACACTGTTTCAGCTGCTCCTCAATTTTCCAAACCACCCCCAGGGCACTCTGTTATTCAACAGAAATTTAACCTCCAGAACCTTAGAATGGAAGGGAAACAGAAACACCTGCCAAGAATACTCAATCCCCACAACATAATTTATTTGGATTCTTCAAACTGGCTATTGAATTAATCCTCACAAAAGATAGGCTTCAATTTCTCTGATTTTCAGCCTTCAATCAAACTTGCTCTTCTTTACTTGACTATAATTCCCTCAATATCATCAAAGCTCATTTCAAAACCATCTTAACGACTGAGCATCCCTACCATAATACTTTTTCTCATAAATTTGTTAGTATACCTCCCCCAAGTCTACACCATCCAAAGATCAAATCATTATAGTGTTTTGTATAATTAGTGTGTTTTTCAAATCCAGATCTTCAATTGACACATATTTATGAAAAAGCTAAAAGGGTTTTTTTTGTTGGTAGTTCATCTTGGCTCTAATTTCCTAGATCATCTGGATCTCAAAGGCAGAATTAATTTAAGGATGATCCTCTGTCAGCCTCTGAACATAGATGGGAGCTTGTTTCTCTTTTCCCCAAATCTATTCCATTTTTCCAAACCTAAATCAGTTTCCTTCCTAAAAACCTGCAACCATGATGATTAACTTAACACAAATATAAGTATTATTAAGTTGAAACTGGCTTCAATGTGTTGGGTTGTTTGCAAAAACATTTCAATTACCAATCTATCTTCTCCCTCAAAACACTGCTAATCTCTCTCATTAGTAATGACTTCATTCTATGTAGATTGCTTTCTCCTTTTATTAAATACTCTAATCTCTTTGGAGGTCATTCTGTTAAAAAATAAACAGCAGCATTTAAACTGAAAACTATAGAACTGTACAGTCACATGTATGCACATTATTATTACAATCACATTATCCCCTTTCCGGGTAGGCAACACTACACAGAGCAGAGAAAAATAATAAGAAAACCTAACTCAAAGAAATTAAGGCACGACATAACAAAAAGAGAAGATTAAAACTAATTACACCAGCATCATTCACTATATCTCTTGATATCTTTCTTTCCTCAAATCACTCTTTTCTACAACATTCATATGCTATGTCATATTATTTCCTTTTGTTTTTAAAAGTATTCTCTTTTTTGAGGATCTTATAGTCCATGCAATCTGATCCACATACCTCTTGCTTACCATAGTCACCCTGCACTTTCCAAATTTTGTTCATTATCAGTTTCAAACATCTTCCCAGGTTCACTTGGTACAGTAATTCTCTTGTAATTTTTGCAGTTCCTCTTCTAATCCTATGCCTACTAATAGTTTTTGACTTATGACCAGTTGCTTAGCAACTATTTGAAGTTATGGCTCTCCAAAAAAATTCAAAGTTCCTATGGCTCCCTCACCCTGTATTTTGAGCTCTTAGCAACCAGCCAACATTTACAGCTGTTTGCAATGTCCTGTTATGTGACTTAGGTTTACAATGGTTTTGCAGGAAACCAGCATTTGCTTTCTATTTCTGGCAAAAAAACAACCCAAAAAACCCCAACCCTCTCCCACTGTGGACAAGTTCACTGAATGAACACCCCCTCCCCCCAAAAAATCATAAAATCAGGTGGGTCACATCATCGGGTCGGCACTTAATGAATGACACCAGTTACAATTGAAATTCCAGGCTCAATTAGTCATAAGTCAAAAACTACCTGCATCTTGAGAAACAACAGCAGCAAGCATTCAACAATCAAAAGAAAAAGGTATACTTCTCACATATGTAATAGTTGCACAACCATTCCATAATCAAACCCATATCCACATTTTTTCCAGTTTGTACAATCTAATCCTGCAGCTCTACCATTTTTAAATATTCTGATAGCACTTACTACACTTTCATCCATTTTTGGACACTAATATTTAAACTTCATTTTATTTTTACTCTTAATAGTTTCAATACAAATAGTTTCCATACAAATATCCAAAATATTCCTTCCAGCATTTCCAATGTCACTTTTTAAAATTCCCATCCAATCTGCTGGAAGCTCATTTACTTTTTCCCAAGCACTGTTTGATATTTAATTTCTATCAAAATTTCCAGTTTGCATTTCCTCTGCCTCTTTGAATTGTAACCATGCCTTTTTCTTTGTATATATGTTATTTGTAAATATCTTTTAATATATAATTATATTGCACATTTCCCTCATCCTTATTTTGTTCAGCAATCATTCTCTTAGATGTATTATATTCAACCCGCCAAGCATCCTTTTTCCTACTTCCTAGAGCAGGGGTGTCAAACTCAAGGCCCGCGGGCCAGATACGTCACATACTGGTCACGCCCACCCCCATTTTAGTGAGAAGGGGAGTCATGATATGTCATGTGACTATGCGAGTTTGACATCCCTGTCCTAGAGTAACACCATACATACACTTCTGTGGCACATATAACTATTTCCCTTCTGCTCCAAACATTTGACGCGTTCACTTTCTCTATGCTCAATTTCCATTTATTCTGTTGGAAGATGAATATTCTAATACTTTTTTATATAGGACTCATACTTTCATTCCCATTTTTTACATGTCCATTTTCTCCTAAAATCCAGTCTTTTAAAATAAAATTATATTTTTTTATTTTGAATACAAATAATACATACAAATCTAAATACAAAAAAATAAGAAAAGGAAAAATACAAATATTACAGACTGAGATTCAGTCTTGACTCAAATACTGGATGCCCTACATTCAAGACTTCTCATCACCACAGCCTTCACTAATCCTCTCAATCTTTCATCAAAAACAGTAAAAATCAATCATGCGTTTTTATTTCTATTTATTCCTTTGCTATGGGCACATATACACACCAGATTGTCTAAACTTTCTAAACAACCATCATTCTCACTATAGGTCTCTATTTGCCCCACCAACCTTTTCTGTATTCTTTCATTTCCATCCATCCGTTTTATTTGTTTAACACAGAGTAGATTAGGCTGTCAGCCTTAGTCATTCTTCTGCCATGCACAACAATTCTTACTAACAAGGACAGTATTGGCAAATTTTGGCTAATGCAACCTAAAACATAACCAAAGCCTGTTTCGCTTCAAGTGTGCTAACTTTATTCTATGCAAGCTGCAATCTCTAATCTAAAGACTACCTTTCAAGCCAACATACTGTTAACTACAATTTATTAACCAAAATGCAGGTATATTTATTCCCTTTGGAAAAGAGCGGAAAATGGTAGACTCTGATCTTCTACTCTCCTCCCTGATAGAGGTCCAGTTCACTTTTAAATCTTCACATAAGTACCCTTTCTAAAATTTTGCAAGTAAATTTTGCAAGAATCTTGCCAGGTAAAAATAATATGCCCCTACTGTTTTTTTACTTTAGCTCCTGAGCCCCACACTTTCTCCACCAGACCATCCACACGTGTCTTGGAAATAACCCACCGGCTACTCCCAAATCAATTGTACCATTAAGCCTAAGAACAAAATAGTTTATTTTATTAAGGCTCAAATGCAGGCGGTAGTTATGGCTAAGAGGGCCTTTGCTCAACTTTGTGTTCACACCAGTTGCGCCCGTATCGGAATTGTGAGACCCTCCTGCACATAGTCACTCCTGCCTTGATAGCCTCTGTTAGATTGCTGCAATGTATTCTACATGCAGATTATTCTGAAGATTATTCAGAAGCTACAGCTGGTGCAGAATGCAGCCGTGCACAGAGTTCTGGGGGCCCCCTAGGATGGCACATGTACATTACATTAAACTCATTTGCTTCTGGGTCCAATTCTAGGTATTACATTTATGGCATAATGGCATACATCCAGGGTATCTGTGGAATTATCTCAACCCAATGGACTTAGCTTGCCCCACTAGCTCCAGTGGAAGGGGCCAGCTGCAGACGCCAGCTGCTAAGGAATTTTGATGGGTGGGGTCAAGAAAAGCTTTTCCCACTGTGATCCAGAGGTGCGAATTACTCCCACCCTTCTGGCTCACTGCTGAAGGTGGTGGATGGGGTTAGAAGATCTCATCCCTGCACTGTCTGCCTCATGGATCTAGTTTCTTATATAGATTTCTTTAAACATTGTAATTGTTTCTATATTTATCTTTTTACTGTTTGTCAAATTGCCCTGAGTTGACTTACCAATGAGTTGGCATATAAAGTTAATAAAAAAATGACCAGTTAAGACTTTAACAGGAGGCAGGGCAACATTTATCCTGGTACGTCAGAACTTTCTGGTTATAGTTAAAAAGATAAAATTTAAAAAAGAAATACAGTTGGGGTGGTGAGGGGGAACAAAACGAAGCTGCAGTTATAAGTTCTGGAGGGTTTGATTTTATTTACTTTTTTTATTTTAAATGTGTCTTCTCTTTTCTGCAGCAAAACAGAGCTTACTGTTTTGGGTTTAGATTCAGCCTGTGCATGAAACGGGATGAGAAGAATGGCAATATCTTTTTTGCTTCCGAAAAGCAATCCCAAGCATCACTCTTTACATGGCTTGAATGTTCGCGGATCGTCACCCAATTGCACAAGTGGCCGTTCTACCACATGGAGACATCCTTACTTTTTCTTCGGGAGCTCGAAAACGGGAGAGAGGCTGCCTTTCCTAGTCTAGTCCCGTAACAACAACCCTACGAGGTAGGCCGGGCTAAAACAAAGAAGAAAAAGCACGACTGTCGGGGAATTCTGCGGCTGGACGGGAAGTCCAACCTTCCCCCGCTACTCTGGCTTACCAAGGAGCCCTCCCCTTGCTCTCGCCGAGCAACCCTCTGCAGCCCATTCTCGGAACAAAATGCCGCCCCGCCGCCGCTGTCCTTCCACCAAAACGGAGGGAGGGGAGATGTATGGTCCCTCGCACGCCGCCCATCCGCCACCCTTTCCCAGCGCAAAAGCCTCGGCACTGACCCACCGGCTTGCCCCCTGCCCGTGTGCCAGGCGTGTCCGCCTGTGAGCCCCTCCGCGCAGCCACCCCCTTCCCCGTCGCGCCCCCACCCCGCAAAGCAAACCACCAGCGCTCCCGCTCTTCACTCCCTTGGGAGCCGAGCTCAGGCCTGCAGCGCCCTTTTCTCCCCGTTCGCATCCAAGCCACAGTCACGGACCTCTTTCGGCTCCGCTCTAGGCACCGGCCGCCGCGCCGCCGTTCTCCCCTCCATCATTCCCCCTCCTCCCAGACCGCCACCGGAAACACGCCAACCTCAATACGGATGCAGGGAATCCAACCTCCTCGGGCAGCAGGAAATGCTGGGGGAGGGCTGAATCCAGGCCGCTCTAGCCAGCGGGCCAAAGGGGTGGTTTTATGGTTGCTTTTGCTGGCAGACGGGCGGGGTTCGCCTCGCTCCTCGCGCTAAGCCAAACAAAGAGATCACAGAATGATCTTCTAATCTAGAAGAATCTGATCGCGAAGCGGGGAGGCTTGCCTGCTGCCTATTGTGTTGCTGCCTCCTTTACAGGGAAGAGTTTGTAATGTGATGCGATTCCCCAGGCATTCCAAACATGCGTGCATTCACACAGTCGATCATCGGACTTCATGAGTCCTCTTCCCAAAACATCACATTACCTGATCTTCAAGTAATGTTGATGTTTTTTAAAAAAGAAGAACCGGGTTAAAGGCCGGAGCAAATCAACATTCCTGCACAAAGGCAGAAAAAAACAGGCGTGTATATTTGCAAAACTAACTGGAATTTTTGTCTTTACTATCTATAGTAGCCCTTGAGCTCTAGGTAAAACGGGGGGGTTTCAACATTCTTTGTTCTGACAAGGAAGACGGGCTTTTCCAGTTCTTCGGTGATTCTTATTTCAAGTTTCCCTAAAGTTCCACTGAAATTTTAAAAAATGCAGCTTTTGTCCAGGCTTCTTTACCCCTTTAAATGATATGTATAGTCTGTTAAAATGTACAGTCTGTTTAAAAAAAACCATGCCATCTCATTTTGCTATGTTCTATTTCTTATGACTGGTTTTACGTATTGCACCAAGGCACACAGCTTGTTTAACTATTGATGATGACTGAATAAATCACAGCCGGGTTCACGCAGGACAAAAAAGCAGAAAGCCTCGGTTTTCATAGGACTAAAACAAAACAAAACAAAACAACAAAACAAAACAATTTAAACACAGACCAGACAAGTGCAGAGAATGGAGATACCCATGCTTCCCTGAAAATAAGACTGGGTTTTTCTTGTTCCAAAAGAGGTGTTAGGGCTTATTTTTAGGTGATGTTTTATTTTAACATGTACAACAGACACCACCCTGGAGATGGTGAGGGACCAGCCCCCACCAGCCCGACTCCACCCCAACTCGGCTGGGCACCCCCCCAGCGTACGCACAGGTGGCGAGTGTGTGTTCGTGACGGTGTCCAGCAGCAACCACAGCCCGTCAGCCCCTTGGTCAGCATACTCTGGGGTTGCATAGCCTGTGCAGCACAGGTGAGTTTGAGCCCTGCGACTGCCAGCCCAGCCCTCCAAGCAGTAGATGGAAGCAGAGGCCACCCGCCCATTCCTTCCCACCGTCTGTCTTTGCATACTCATGGCTGTGACAAGGCCAGTGGGCTGAGGCTGTTTCCGGACACCATCAGCCCCTGCACACTCCTTGCCTCCTGTGCACATGGGCTGGGGTGGCAAGGGCTGGTCCCTTGCCATCTCCGAGGTGACTTATGTTTGACATGTCTGCATTAAATCAAGTGTTAATTGAAGACTTACAAGACAGGAGTGGCAATAAAAATGCTAACGGTTAAAAATGATGGTCCACACAAAAGCGATGAAAAATTGCAGGTACCAAAATTCAGGAAACATTTCTTTATTTCACACAAGTGCATTAAGTATGTCTATTACAACACACGATATATTGAATTATGAAACATCTGTTAAAAAGTGCACACATTATTCATACATAGGGTCTGTACTCTGATTGGTCATTCAGCAATAAGTATCGAGTTCATCTGTTTACATAGACGTTTACCTCTTGTCCAAAGGCGCCCAGTTGGGTATTTATAAATACTTAATTATAATTTATATTATCATTTATTTTAAGTATTAGTGTCAATAATATGTAGTTATATTTAATTATATATTAATATTATTTTATAATTCAATACGTCCATCATGTGTTGCAACGGACATACTAAATCAGGGGTGCCCACACTTCCTTGGTCTGTGAGCTACCCCTGCGAGGGAAGGGAAGCGATTGTCCCCACCCATCTGCGCATGCGCGTGCTCCTTCTCCCACCCATCGTTGCGTGCTC
>JAOYMU010000098.1:23711112-23721898 GCA_025802295.1 Psammodynastes pulverulentus
CAGTAATTTACCTCTTTGCAGCAAGCAGCAAAAAGCCTGTTGCAGCTTCAGCACAGCCTAATTAGCATAAGCAGCTGGTGATCCTTTGGATCCGGCTCCGACCATCAGCTGTTTCAGACTGCAGCCTGAAATCCCCGAGCCATGTGCTAATTAGCCTGTGCTGGGAAAGTGAAACAAACTGTTTCTGCTTGCTGCACGGAGGCAAATTGCTAGGAGGCAGAAGCTGTTTTCCTTCCCTAAAAGTTAGGTGCATCTTATACTCCAGTGCGTCTTATAGTCCAAAAAATACGGTATATCAGAGGCTGTTTAGATTGAGCTTCCTGACTACAGTCACTGCTCCTATTTTGGGTCTTCATGCAGACACAGTCAAGTGAAAGTCATGTCTGTTTATCTTTGAACTGGAAGACCTATACAAACTAAAAAAAAAAAGCCAGTCAGAATCTTCTGACATTGTAAGAGTATTATGGGACATTTTTTCATCTATATTTTAATTTAATATCTCTTTCCCATATGCATAATTAGAGAACATAAGGGGCTATCCTAAGCCAAAGTTCTGCAAAGCTTGCAGGAAGCTATATATTGTCTGACCCTCACTTATTTGAAGAAGTATGAACATCAGCCTTCATCACAAACAGGTCTAAGCATTTTAAAAGGAAGAGATCTTTATCCTGAACCAGTTGCCAAAGTTACAACCATTTTAATGCCAATAAAACATCAAAAGAAATGTCTTACTTTTTGTAATTATGAACGCAGCTGCTTAAACATTTAAATATGTTTTGAAATGCTTTGTTAAATAGTTGTTTGGCTCCTGCCCCACCTTTTTGCTTTTCCATTGTTGCCCTTTCCAAAATAATTGCTTGAATTAATTCTTAAAAGAACTTCATTGTTTACGGTAGTGTGGTATGGTTACTGAATGTACTAAATGAACAATAACATCTATGAATATTTGGGGAATAAATTTTAACCTTATCCTTTGAACATCTCCATGAAGTGCAAATGCTTACTGAGATGAAACTATGGATTACAGGAGGGCTTAATAAGTCAAAAACAGACAGACACACACTTACATCTATATAATGTAATTTATAATTACTGGTATCTGACATATCACAGCAAATTTAGTATTAGATAACTCAAGATGAATAACGTGAGTCAGATGTAGTCCATGTTTTTGTTTGTGGGTAACTCCCTTGGTATCATGGAAAGAATGGAGAGATTGGGAATTAGATAATATCTTGAGTTCTCTTGCCCCATCTGAAGCAAATCTACTGATGCCATTTGCCAAAGTTGTTTTGCTCTCCACTCATGCAGATTGGAGTTTCCTTTTTAGATGAAAATATATTGTGCAAGTGATCTGAAGAAAAGCCAAGATTTGGTTATTGGAAAAGTAATTAAAATATAAATGTAATATTACTACTAGTAAATGAAAAACTTCGACTTGAGAGTTTTGCATGGCCAATGCTGTACTGACCATCTGGAAGCTCAAGCATAATTTATGAATTATTTATTTGGGGTAAGAGATTGTTTAACTATTACTGAACTTTGAAATTGGGAGAGTGGCAGTGTAATTTTTGGTAAGTTAATACTTGAGTACTTCCCCATTTTTCTTTGAGCTGGAAGAAACAGCAAGCTGTAGAAATATGACATATTTTAGGGTTTCAGCAGTTACTATGGAATTTAATACCATACTAGGATATTGTCTTGTGCGCCCATTCCTGTAAAAAGAAAATAAGTATATTGCCTTATCTGCAGAAAAGTACTATGAATTTATTTAACACCTGCAGATGTATATGAGGAAAATAAATCTTTGTAATTTATATGTAAAATATCCACCTCTCCATCCACTGGAAAAACCAGCTGAATGAACTTTCTGTTAAAACTAAGTTTCTAAAGTAATTTTAAAATATACAAATCAAGGCAAAATTTATTTTTTAGTCTTGGCTCAAATTGGTACTATGGAAACTATAGGCAAATATACTGTTCTCATACAACAATTTGCTCAAATACAGAAGTTGAGTCACATACCTATTGCTACACCACCTAATGTCCCCATCAAATGTGTCACTCATAAACCCAATTATTAGAAATGTTGATTTTTCTCTCTGATGAAGACATTGCAATTTTCCTAAATTTCCTTACTTGGAAATTTCAATAAAGCTTGCCACGTTTCTAGTAATAACCGTGGCCTAGCAGAAGTTTGTGAAATCTTTTTCTAATTATTGCTTCAGATTTGGGGGTGTTTCTATTCCAAATTTTGCAGACGTTATTTATTGGCCATGATTTGAATTGCTATTGCAGCCACGCAGATGGCTACGAGTGCAGGTAACGGTTCAAATATAATCGCACCAGCTTTCTCCACCTGCTGGCGAACAGGTTGTAGTCTCACTCATGCAATTACAGACCGGTGGATATGTGGTGTCCTAAGTCATCTTTCCTATTTTTGCGGGCGAGAGAAGTTCACAGCTCAGAAGGCTGAGTTTCCACGAGTCCATGCTTTGCGGAGATCTGGCCACGCCCCCAGTCCTTCAACCCACAGCCTTCCAACCTAGCCCCGCCTATCACCGCCACCTTTCCGCTTTACTCGCCACGTGGGCTGGGGGGGACCTTGAAGGGTCCTTTTGAAAAGAAACGAGTCGGCTAAAAAGCGCCTGCGCCTAAAAGATCCTGCTCTCGGGGTGGGGGCTCTGACAAATGGGTGTTGAAAGAAGAAGAACGGAGCAAAGATTAGGAGGCGTCGTTTCCAAACGGGACCGAGGAAATGAAATTTAGTTCGTGGGGGTGGGGGAAAAAAAGACAGGCGGATGTTAGCCACCCCGGGAAAGAAGAAGACTGGGAAAGCGCCTATAACCGGCACTGAGTGGGGAAATCCGAGGGAGCGCGAGGGTCCGCTGTGGGGGATGCCGGTGAGAGCTAAGCAGCCGGAGCGATGAGCTTGGAAAGGGGGCGCCTAATTTAGGGAGAAGTAATAGACGGGAAGCACTTACAAGTCGGCGTAACGGAGCGAGTAAGAGCTAGGAAGTTTATGGTTCCAAATTCGGCTCTGCCACGCAGGGCACCCGAATGCCTTTGGCAATGTGGCTCTGAAGTTTGGCTCCCGATTTGCACAGTGGGGACGAATAACAAGCGGCCTGACTTTAAGAGCTGTTGTACTAAAGATCATTGAGATAATATAGGCAAAGTAGTCGGAATACATATACAAGCGGCGCTTCTGTTGTAAACATAGGAGCGCTGAATCCTTAACTCGAATTTCGAGAGAGAGAGAGGGGAGCTTGCAAATTTCATCCTGACTCTTGGACGTGCTGGTTGAAACGAATTAACGGGTTGTCTGTGATCCAAAATCTGGAGAAAATCTCTGGCAAAAACAGATACTGGGTAGCTCTCCTAGAATAAAGAGTAGAAGTCATATTTTCAGCGTTAGGAGGTGGGATTAAAGCTTGAATTATTGTGAAAAAAATTGGCAAATTAGCAATGTTTTGATAGCATAATTTGCCCCTAAATGTCATAATTATTTACTTGCCTGTAATCCCTTTTCAATATCTTTCCTCATCTTACTAATAATATATATTAGAATCATCAAGCATGGAAGTGAGAATTGAATTTGCACTTCCGTGTGAATCAAGTATGATTCAACTCTGTCTTTAACTCAGATATTTTTTTTAATCAAAATAAATAGTAGAAGCCAAAAACTGCAAGTGACAACTTTGAGATTTAGGACTCACCAGTTATACTTCAGACTGCACTTTTCAGCATCCCCAAACAAAAAATCATTTCTATGTGTAGAAATAAAATGTACCTATGACATCTTACTCTGATGTGCTTCTTTCCTCCACGTTATAAAAATGTATGTGCATCTGAACTGGTGTATTTCTATGGTGAAACTTGTTTTTGAAGTGTAGGTTATTATAAGGTTTAGGAAGTTTGGTAATTAGGGGTCTACAAAGTGGATCATGGCAACTGAAAAAATGGGAACATCATAGAAATCAGTGAATAATCAGGAAAGCATAAAATAATTGAAGATTTCATTTGAAGATCTGGTAACGTTTAGTAGCTGAGATGTATTCTGGATCATTCTTTGCTAGGTTTTAATCAATTTGATAAGCAAGAATATCACCCTCAAGGAGCTCTGTTCTGCTTGGAAACAGTTTAACAGCTGTTAAAATATGAAAAATGTTTACTATATTTACTAAGTACATTTTGTCCTTCATTTTTTTAATACGTTAGGCATATACCAAAAAGAAAGATTACTTTTAATTTGATTCTCTATAGAAAGAATGGCATGCTAGCAAACATTTTACAGTTCTGACTACTGTAGTTAAAAAAAACAAATAACTGCGAATCTGCAGTTCTAATTGCTGCCTTTTGGCCTGTTGCACAAAAGGTACTTTGTATTCTACACCTGAACTCAATGATTAACTGCTACCTTTCACAATGTAGCTTTGTATAATAAATGGTACTACAGTCTGGCTGAGTATGGGCATTGATCTGCTGGTGGTTTAACTCATGCATATACTTGTATTTTGTAAGATGAGGATATTCTGAGCCCTTGTAGAAGCTTGCTTTTGCATTTAAGTCCCCCCCCCCCAAAGAGGATTCATGCATCTTGAACTTAACATCTGACTTTGCAGGTTGCTTGCCTACACCTAGGAAGATGAATGGCTGGGTTTCAAGCATCGTCTGCTTCTTACTGTTATTGAGTAGTGTTTGTGCCCAGAAGAGCCAAGATCTCCGCTGTGGAGGTAAACGAAGCTATTTTTAAAGTTAATGAGTTGGCAAAGTATTTTCATCTAGTCCGTGGAGTTCACTTTTGTCCTAAAAAACCCTTACTTGATATGTATGTCACTTTCTTTGCAACAAAACCTACCCCTCTGTTTATACAAACATGCACATGGACTAGCAACTGAGATAGCTGAGCAAATTCATTATTTAAACAATAGTCAAAAGGCAAACAGAGGTAGATGCAAGCATTTTGTATTGAGTCATCAGTACCTACATTACAATACCACAGTTAAAATCATCCTGAAATATAAGATCTAGCAAGACCATTAATTAATTAATTAATTAAGCCTATAATGTATGCAGGAAAGCAGCAAATGGCAAGTCTTATGCCCACAGGAAGCGTAGATTGACGTAAAGCTGTTTCTGCATTATTCTGTTTAATAAATGTATTATTAAAAATCTTTTGCTCATATTTGACTGAATAGTTAGCATACTACATTAAACCACAACCTTGTTACAACCTACTGACAGAAAAGGATTAAAAAGCCTCATGCTTTATTTCTTCACTTATGCTAAAATGAATTACCCTTCAGTCCTTGCCTGCCTTCTCTTAGATAAATTCTCCTTCACCTCAGACAATATGCTTCCCTCAGACAATGGTCTCACCCATCTAACTGCAGAAGTATTTCACATTCTTCATTGTGGATTAAACAATTGGCTTTCATTCAAATTCTGCATGGCATATGTAAAAAGACTGCTGAAAACTGGCTTTCAAATAATTGAAGTCAAAACTTAGATACTGCCAATTATCTTAACAGAATTGTATGTCGTTTCTTATAGTTGGTTGCACACTGGACATTTTATGTCATTTGAAATATATTTTCTTCTTAAGCTGTGACTGGGAAGTGATGTTTTGCAATATTTGGAGAACTGTAGGTTGCTTAGTTCTACTTTATGTGCAGAAGTATTTTTTTTTAACTTGAGAAGTAAAATTATTGGACCTATCACAGAAAATACCTTCAGGAAGGGATCATATTAACACCTTATTTTTCCTGCTATTCCTTTTGCCTTGCATCCTAGCTCCTGATTTAAAGCTGTTGTAATTCTGCTTGCTTATTAATAGAGTAAAAAAAAGAGTAGGAAAATAAACTTGCTTCATCTAGTAGTTTAGATGCTGGCCCAGAAACTAGGAGTTTCTAGAAACTATACCCCCTCCCCCTTCCACACACACCTTAGTCATGAAAGTTAGCTGGGTGACTTTGGGCCAGGCAGTCTCTCAGTCCAACCCACCTCACAAAGTTATTGTTGTTTTGGGGAAAATAGGAGGTAGGACTATTAGATATGTTTACTGCCTCGAGTTAACTAGAATATACATGTATGTTGATAAAAATATAACAGTAACAACAACAATAATAACATTGCAATTGGCACTGAAGGAAAAGAAGAATTTGGCTATCTAACCCCTTTCTTGCTGTTTATATCTCCTTTTCTGACATTGACTGTAAATTCTCTGCTGAGCTTACTATGGTACTAAATAGATTTGTTACTAGTCATAGACACAGTCCCTTGGCATGGTTCCATCTGCAGCATGCTGTGTTATAAATAATGCATTTGTTCAGCTGCTAAAGGCTGAAGAGTGTTCTTAGCATGAGAGGGAAATCATGGAGTTAATGCCTGAGTGATGGCTACCTAGAAAGAAGAAAAAGAAAAAAAGGTTAAAATGGGACAGATGGCCACTTGACTGACAATTAGTGAGAAGGAAAAGCTGCTCTGAAATTTAGTTTAAACTTAGTTTAATGAGTTTGCTAACACTAATTTACTCTCCTTTGTTCATTTTCTGAGATCTTCAGCTGTGATTATAGATTTGTAAAAGATCTGTGACTCAATCCAGCACCATGAAAAATGGAAGTGTGGAAAATCCTTATTAAAATTGTCCCTTAACTGTTCTATATATTACTGTATTGTTCTTAATAAATAATCATCTCATTAGTAGTGATTCCCAAGTTATGTTTGCTTTTAGTATGCCGGGCTCTAGTGGATGAACTGGAATGGGAAATATCTCGAATAGATCCGAAAAAAACTATCCAAGTAGGCTCCTTCCGCATTAATCCTGATGGAAGCCAGTCCATAGTAGAGGTAATGTATTTCATACTTGACATAGATTAGTTGAACCTTTAAAAACTTCCATTACAATTTCATAAATGGGCAAACTGTGAAATGGTTAAAAAGTTCATGTGGGGGAAGGTTTAAAAATTTCTGATGAAAGAGATTAAGTATTTGGAGTTTCTTTTTATCTTGTTTCCTCCCTACCAATGTCATACCCAATATATTGTGAGCAATATAATTAAGAGCTTTTCTTTTTATTTTAATATTGCTGAAAAAGTTGGAGCACCATCCAATAATTATAGTCAGAAGGTTATATCATACTGTAAACATATAGTAACCTACAGTCAAACATAGTGGATTAAAGTTTAGTGGCCCATTGTCTACTGAAAACAATTACAGCTGCAAAAATAATAAGTAAGTTAAATGCTATTACTAAGTACACGATGATTAATCTTTCTTCTATAGCACGGATGTCAAACTCACCGTGGCATGTTGCCGTCATGTGATGTTTCGTGATATTTCTCCCATTTGTGGAGCTGGGGTGGGTGTGGTCTACGCGTGACGCATCCAGCCGGCAGTTTGACACCCCTGTTCTATAGCATTTGGGGGGGGGGGTGTTCTAATCTTAAAGATCATACTTTGTATCTCCTGTGCCAGACTGAAGGATTTGCAGTTGTCTCTGATAGACAGGGAGAGCTTCTGTCATCTGTTTAACAGAAAGTATTCATTTGCTGTTAGGTGCCCTATGCCAGATCTGAGGCTCACCTGACGGAGCTGCTGGAGACCATCTGTGAAAACATGAATAACTATGGTGAGAAGGTAGATCCTTCAACTCACAGGAAGAATTATGTCAGAGTGGTCTCCTTTGATGGAACCAAGATGGATCTTTCTGAAACCAAATTTGATGGTGATGTGACATCAAGCTTGAAATTTGCAGTAAGTGATGCAGAAAGGATGTCCTTTCTTTCTCCTAATTATGATGTCTTGCTTTTCTGTGGAATATAAGAACCACACACTAGATTGGAAGAGGCATTTTAGCTCATTATTCTATTCCAAGAGTGGACAACCAAACACCTACAGAAGCTTATAAGTAAGACATAAATGCAAACATTCTCTTGCAGTAGTTAATCAGCACAATCCAGTAGATGTTCTCTTTAACTTTACCAGCAACTGCTATTGAAAGACAAGCTTAACAGCTTAGCGAGAAATTGTTGAACTGGCATACATAACACTTCAGAAGATCTCAAGGGACACAATAGATTTTTACCCCTCTGCCTTTATTTAATTACTTATAATCTGTCTCACATATCTGCATTTGCATAACCATTCTCCACTTCATCCCAGTTTATATTTTGTAACAGTCTAGCTATTTATGCAATCTGGTGAAGTGAATGCAATTTATGAAAGCTTATCCCTTTAATTAAAATTTGTTAGTTGGAAAATCAGGCTCTTTCTGACTTTCTGTCACAATAGACGTAACAGTTTTCCTCTTAAGAGACCTTAGTAGTGAAGGGTTATGGTGACAAACAGCTGACATGCTAATTATATCTTTATGGTTACAGCCAAATTCTGGTTGTATGCTGTGAAGGATAGATTAAGGAAGCAAAACTTTCTACACCAATGACCATGCCTTACAAGCATTACACAATAGAAGAGATACACAAAGGATAAAAGACAACCTTGATTTCTGAGACATTGTTGAACCCCATAGTAGTGGTTCTCATGCAGAGTAGCCTATGAAAATACAAGTACATCTTAAGGGGAGCTTTAGAAAAATGACAGGGCCATCTCCTTTCCCTTCTGCCTCTAAAACCTTTGGAATTTTTTCCTTGCATAAATCAAGAACTACACGATTATCTTTTTCTCAGCATTGCTGTTTCTCAAGTGTAGGAACAGCAAAAGAGGAGCTCTACCTGCTTGAAGAAAGTTGGTTCAGAAAATGTAAGAATATAACACTGCTTTAACATAGTCATATTTTTCAGGGGCTCTAATGCAAAATTGAAAATGATACAGCTGCTTTAATGAGTCAATGTATTAAGGTGGCTGTGTCCTTGATGCAACTTCTGCGTGGAATCTTTAAAAAAGACACAGCTGCTTTAAGGAAGTGCAGTACTGGTGTTCTTGTGTGCTGGAGCATCTTTTCCAAATCATTTTCTAAGCATACACAATCGTATTACCCGTGTATTCTGCTATTGTTCTGTTTGTCGAGGGAAATTGGGAGAGATATGAAGACATACATATTTGACTTCCACATATAATTAATGGAATTGCATTGAGAAAGAAGTCAGAATAACCTGTTCATGTCTTCTGAAAAGAACAGGTTGTATTATGCTAATTAACCACCTCCCCTTCCTCTCAATCAACTGTGTTTTCTCTCTAGTGCATTTTGACTGAAGGAGAGTCGTGGCAATTGCCTTGGGTTAAGTTGGTCTAGGCTTGCTGGGCTTTAAAATTGGCTTAGCCAATAGTCCTGGGAGAATAAGAAACAGAGTTATAAAAAAGCTGCTCAGCTGAATTCCCTGGTTTTCCTCACAGTGTGAGAAAATAGCTGAAGAGTACGAAGACGAGCTCATAGAATTCTTTTCCCATGAGGTAGAAAATGTCAAGGACCGTCTGTGCAGCAAACGAACAGGTAAGCACAGAATCAGTAGCAGTGTTGAGTTTAAAAAGTTACGGTTTGTCATGGTTTTATTTTACTATCTATGTAACATATAAGGCAGAAACCGGTCTGTAGTCTTTTGCTGATTGGCAAATTAAAAGTATGTTAAAAATTGGTTTTAAAAGGGTACAGTCCATACTCAAGCCTGAAAGCTCCCTGGGTGACTTTCGCCATCGTTTTCTCAGCTTATTCCACCTCATAAGGTGGTCATTGTAGGGGAAATAGAAAGAGGGACTCCTTTGTATCCATGCCTGGAGTTCTTGGATGAAAAATGCAATGTTCATCAAATGGAATGTTCATTGGTCAACTGACTTATAATTTAAAATATTATAAAAATACTTGGAGGATATTTTAGCCGATAGTTGCTAGGAAGGCACTTGTCTCTTTTTCAGAAGAGTTCTGATTTTTTTTTTAATTTATTTAATCTCACCAAAACAACTCTGTGCAGCATTCAACAAATTACTGTCTGTTTATACTGTTCTTAGGTATTTAAGTGTATATAAAATGAAAATACCTCTTCTGTTATTACTACCACATACATACACTGCTTCATGTGTTGTGTGTTTGTTATTTAAACTTCTCTCTTTTTCATACCATCAACTCCGTGAGTTTCCTTTCTGTCCCTTCCACTCAATTAATCCAATCTTTCATTTTTTTTCCTAATTGAATCCTTCATTTTCTCTGTGACCAAATCATCTCAATGTACTTCTTTAGTAGTGAGCACTTATGCTGTGTTTTGTTGGTTGCTGAATGGAACAATAATTCAAGCTTGTTCACAGTGTGCATATGTTTTTTCTAAACCAACAAATGTGTAATAAATAAATAGGTAAAATAATGAAGGCAGAAGGAAAGGAAAAATGTTGGCTTTGCTTAATTTTGAATCTGGCTTTTAACCTAGATGTGGCACTCCTGATAAAAGATATCCCTTAGTAAAAAAAAAAGCTCCCTCTTCCTGATATTGTGGTTGTACCCCTGCATTTCATTTCAGATATCACACCAAAAGTAATCATTTCAAATGCAGGTCATAATTCTAGCTTTCAGCTCTTTGTTGGGGTGAAGTAATAATTAAAATCCTTTTTGGCCTGGGAATATTTGTTATAGCTTTGAGCTAGTGATTTTCTTTTCAGCTAAATTTACCTCTTGCGTAAAATATAGAAGAGTTGAGGAGAAAGAATTTATCTATACTAGGGCTGTCAAAATCCCAGCCTGCAGGCTGGATGCGTTACATCAGTGGTTCCCAATCTTTTTTGGTTTGCGGCTCCCTTACGTGCTTCCGGTTTTTTCCGCGGCTCCCTTCAAATTTTC
>JAOYMU010000098.1:23733572-23745153 GCA_025802295.1 Psammodynastes pulverulentus
CCCCCCCCCCGCCCCCCCCCCCCCCCCCCCCCCGGCTGATGGGTGGGGTGGCTGTTCTTGCAAGCGCCATAACCGGGCGCGGGGGAGGAGAGAGAGGGAGGGAGAGAGAGAAAAGGGCTGCAAGCTGTCACCCCGCAGGGCGGTCTCTCCGCGTGGAAGTTCTTGGCGCTTCCTTCCCTTGTCAAGCTTGCAGAGCAGCCGAAGTGCCGACTTGGGCAGAGGTGTCTTGTGTCTTCCCTTTGGGGGTGTCAGCCCTACGGACACGCTGGGCATGCAGTGTCCTTGGGTTGAGAGACGGGCTATATGATCCCCCCCACCCTCTCTCTCCCTCTCTCTCCAGCAGCTGCGATGAGGAGAGAATAACGTTCTTCATTTTCACTCTTCTATTCTCCTTTCTCGTCCCCACTGTCGCAGAGAGATTATTTCAAAAGCTTCGGTTGCCGGGAATGGGGTGCTTCCAGAAACGGGAGGGAGGTTGGGAGTTGGAGATTTAGCTCTTAAAGAAAACAAACATACATACATACAAACAAACAAACAAACATCGTAAGGTAGCCCTTTTCTATCCCGCACCCACCCCTCCCCAATACTGCGAAGTTTGACCATCTTGGCCCTTGTGGCATTTTTCAGGCCTTGGCGGGACGGCTCACTTCTTTTTCCCGTTCACGTGACCTCTGAAGGGGAAGCTCTTCTCTGCCTCTGTCATGTTCAATTTATATACAATATACACGAATACAATTTTAAGTTGGTATTTAGGGGAAAGGTGCATGCTGGGTATATGCGTGTTCCTTTGTAAGGCTTGCAACTGATACGGCCAGACTGCTTGAGCTGGTGGAAAATCGCTTGGAAAATGTGTCTCTACTTCCCCCCTCGTTTCTGATTTTCCTTCTACATTAGTCAAGATAATAATCTGATTATTTGCAGAAACTATCCGTTGCTAGATTGCTTGAAGGCAGTGAAGTCCACCGTTAAAGTGAGCTTTTTTTTCTGTTTTTCTTCGTCAGTTTCTAGGGAGGGCCACAAAAAATGAAATACATAAGTTTTGTTTCAAATATGAAACAAAATATTTCATCCCCTCAAATTATTTTGGGTTCTTTTAAACAGACTGAGTGCAGTTTGGTAGAAACAAAAGCTGAAATATTTTTACTGTTCTTTGTATAATAAACCCCTGAAACACTTCCTGATCTTCTGTCTATGGAAAGCAGTAGGATTTGGATTGAGCATTTGGGATTGTCAAAATCTGGATGACTATTAGATAGCAGCAAAGAAAACCACCCAATTATAGGAGCTGAAAGTATACCATTTGAACAACTTTCAACCCATGCCCACAATAAAACAGCTGTTTAGAGCTGTATCTGGGGGAGGGGAATCGAAACCTACGTATTTTGGTTTGTACATAAACCACTTGAAACTAGCTGTTTCTTGTACAAACTATTAGTCTTACATCTGAAGAGAGGGTTAGGCCTGTGCTTTTTCCTTTGTATAATTTGGAGTACTAGTCTTTTAAAATTAACCTCTTAACATCAGATTATTGCTACTGATTTCTTAATGTGACTGTGGTAATCAAGTATATTGAAGGGGCTGCGTAATTCTCAATTTTTTTGGTGCAAACTTGCAATTTTTAAAGCTAATGAATATATTGGAATAGTCAATTATATCTTAATATAATATACATAGGTAATAGTAATTTATGGGAACCTGTTCTTCAAGATAGTAATTTCCATCTTTGAATATTTTTTGGTAATGTTCTCTTTTGGCATACAGTCCCATTATCTGACTTTTACAGGAAGTTCAATAACCTGTTTGATCTTGTCTTGCCAGGGAGTCTGCCCATTATCTGTTTGTAGGGTAAACAGATTCTCTTTTTTTAATCTGGCCTCCAGACCTCTAAGTTCCCTAGCAAATAGATTCAAATGCTGATTCCAGAGCACTTATTTTTAGATTTATTTACCATTCCTGGTTTCCCCCCCTGCCCTGCTGCTGTACTCAGCATTTTTTCTCCAAAAGTTTAATCTGAGCCAATACTGGGTTGAACAGTGATGTGATGCTTTCGTGTACAAGAAACATGGATAGTGAAGATTAGGATGAAAGCTAGATGAACTGCAATTGTAATGACCTGCATAAACTGCTGATCTTTATGTTCTTAATCTCTTTTTACTTTTGACTGCTGTTTTTTTCTGTTTGGTTTATTTGTCTTTATATTTGTATATTTTATTATCTTCTAAATAATTGCATTTCTACCACTTTTCAGTTTATTAGATGGAAGTTGGAAGTAGTGTTTTCTCGGAATAGGATATGTAACATGTTCTTGGGCTGTATTCTAGAATTAGGAATTTCTATGAACATAGGATTCTCTCTCCTATATTAGTTTTTATAAATGGCAGCAGGTATTCCAGGTCTAGGAGCAGGAAACATTGTTAATATCCTGAAGTTTAGATACCTAGCAGGATTTATCATACATGTTTTTCCAGAACTTTTGATACTTTGGTAAGTGCTTTTTTTGGAAATGTTCTTCCAATATGCAACCTATATCCTGTGGTGTCAATACGCTTGAGGGAATGTATTCCCTTTCTCCTACAGGTTCCCTCATTTTCTGTGCATAAATTGGAATATGCTCAAGAGCAAATGTATGGGAGGTTGACCCCCAAAAAAGGAAAGGATAGACTTGCACTTGTAGAAGAACATTATTTTTAGTGTAGGTTAATGGGCTCCAATATATGACTACGGACATTATCTTGATAGTTATTTAGAAGTGCTTGTAAAGGACAATTAAATATCTTTGTGGATGAAATGTATTGTAATTGTACTTGGATAGGGTTTTTTAATGCATTAGTTTCATTGTTAGGGAAACACACGTATTGGGAATAGTTACATGTTTGGGAAAATGATGAAACCAGTGATTGGGTTCATGATTTTAAGCCTGGTATATGTAAAGTGTAAAACGTTAAAGGTGGAAGTATGAATCCCTGGTGCTTAAGAATTTGGGAAAAGCTATAATTATGATTGGACTATTGTTGTGCAATTAGATGCAAATGTGATTTACTTGCCTATCCTACTACAATCAGTGGAACAGGTGTCTGCCCACTTTCTATGCACAGAGGATATGTTGATTAGAAACTTAGCTTTGCCCTAAATTTCTGTTAAAAGCATATTGGATATTTTTTAACATCAGCCAAGTCTTTATTTCTGACATATTTTGAAAATAAAGATGTGAGATTATATTCTGTTTCTGCAGTTATAGTTATAATTGTGTATTAAGTGAGGAAAAGAGGGGCAGTTACTAAAAGTAAAAAGAGGAAGGAAGTCCTAAATGTCAGTGAAGTAAACATTTTATTAATCAGGCTTAGGCCATTTTGAATGGACACCTTTGTCAAGAGCATTACGGTATATAAAATGACAGACAGACAGATGTGCTTATTATACAACAAGTAGTCCAAATCCAGAAACATTTATTTGGTTGGAATGACTTAACATTAAAAAGCATTATAGAAGCATTAAAATGTATAGCGTGTTCAGTATTAGCTAAACTTTGAATAAGACATGGAATCTCAAGAATGAATGAATACATGTTCAAAAATAAAAGTAAAAATTACAAAATTTTCACTTAGTAGTCATTCAAAGGTTTGTTATATGTTTAGCCAATTAAATATACTTATATAGCTTGTTTTAATTCTCAAAATGTAAAAAGGGCTTTTTGATCTCAAATTATACATGCACATATATGTTTATGCTGACAAAACATCTACTTGTTGGAATGGATTCAGCTTTCCTTCCTTTATAACCTTTATTTGAAATTAGGAACATATATTGTTGGTCCTAAAAAGTAAATGTTAATACGTGCTGATTTTTAAATTAGCTAAACTCTGACCTCTGGAGTTTCCCAAGTTTAGTTTTTGTTGTATTTAAAATAAATACACCCCAAACTGAAAGCAAATAACACTACACTGGTATGTTTTTTTAATAAATAAATGCAATAAACATATTTGACAACCCTATTGTGTCAATTTCAAATAAGGAAAGGTGATTGATTATATCTTGTAAGAGATTCTCCAAGGCCAAGCTGTTTAGATAATAATAGCTGTTTTCTACTGGCAGGTTGCTTTAACAGCTTCGCTTTGTGTTGTCATATTAGTCTTGATCCATAGTGTTATTGGGGCCACATTTACTCTTCCTCTTGGATATAGTTGAAAGCTTTGAAGAGAAAAGGAAGACTAATTGACAGTGCTGAACCTTAGTTTGAATTGGCATCTTCTTAGTGAAAAGAACAAGAAGAGCCAGAGGTTCTTGCTTAACTAGTTGGGGAGGTTTCTTCCCTTAGTGAATTAACAGCCGTGCTCAGATACATTGGTAAGATTGCATCATTCAGGTGCTGATAACCAGGTTAAAATGACACAGAGGCACTTGGCTAGCCTTGTTTCACCTTAATTGTACTCATGATTGAATGGTGTGTAGGGTATCAGCTCATGCTGCTAAATATTGAGGGTTGCATGGTTATTGGCATTTAATATACAGTGTCCTCTAAATAATGAAATAATGAAAGGATCTGAAAATGGGAATAGTATTCTATTTTTCTGTAAATGTACTTTCAGTGTCAACATTAGGAAGCCAAGCAGATCAAGCCTGATAATTTTTAATTACCCCTGATAGATTTGGGGAAAATAAAACTGCAGGTGCATATCTCTGTTTGAGGGTCTCAACATATCCTCTCTTCTGCTTTCTTAGTAGATTTATGTAAGTATTCCATAAACACTTGACAAATAAAAAGTTGTCTTCTGTAGAAAGAAAATAATGGCCTGGATGGGGCTCTTTATCTATTATCTCTGACCCTATTTAGAAGGACAGGATATGTGAGGATTTGATTTTCAATCTTTTTGTTATATGTGCAGTGTAATATATAGTGTATGTAGTCTGCTAGCATATCTTCCCTTCCAGACCTAAAAATTGGACTTCTGAAGGCCATTTTAACCAATGAATGCCTTCCTCCTTTGCATATATACTTCAGCTACGGCAAAGCTACATATTAAAAAGCCAAATCCATAGGATTGATTTGGAATTTGGAAATGCTTCTTTCACATGTACATGTTGGTGCTTGTTAATGTATAATGACTGAAGCATAGAGGCTTGTATATATGCACATGGGTAAGTATGCACTGATTCCATGAAATGCAGAATCTGGACACAGGTTAATTTCTTGTTCTCGGGAAGTTCTGAGAGGTATATGAGCATGTGGCAAGTGTTGGCTGAAAGCTATTGTTTATTTACTTCTCAGCCTAACTTGTTGCCCTGGGATTTTCTAGTTGTCCTGTGTCTAAGCACTAAACAGGGCCAGTCCTGCTTGACTGATGCCAGAGAAAATGAGATTAACTAAATGGTGCTACTTACCTAGCATTTTGTGGAACAAGATTGGAGGGAATGAAACTCAGATTTTTTCTGATAAGTGTAGCAAGCTCTATTATTGAGAGTAGCTCAGCTAATCTGTGCTTTCTGGAAAGTAGGGCAGATTTTGTGTAGGATGTAGTAATTATATTTATTAGTCATTGGTTAGACATTGCCTTGCATGGTGACAATTTGCAGTTACAACGGTGATGAAAAGGTAACTTTCAGACCTTGCCTTTACAACCTTTGCAGGTCTAAAAAGCAAAGGAAGGCTGTAGTACAGTAAACTTTGTCATTGTTTGTTTATCAGGGGATCTCTGAACCTATTAATGGTTGTCTAATAAAGAACATTTCTGTGCTAGGTACAAAGAAAGAGAGTTCCAGGTTTTGACAACCTGCTTAGTTTCTAGCAGGGACATAGAACATATTTTCTCTTTTCTATTTTCCGTTAAGCTTTTTCCTTGGTTCTGTTTGCCTGAAAAATATATAAAATAAAATATTGAAGCAGGCTTGACTACATGGGCACAAGCTTGCAGGGTTGGGGTTTTTTTGCCAACAAGACTAAAATGATTTCTGGATGCTATCTTTCAGGATGTTTGTTTTAAACTTTCCACTGTAGCTTGCAGTCCTGCAATTCCCTGGTGGTCTCTCACCCTAATAATAAGCTTGGATATACTGAGCTAAATGTACATGAGGCCTACTCAGGAGTGGGATCTAACCAGCACAGCTACCGGTTTGGGATCATGCATGCGCACTGGAAAAATGTGAGCATGCTGCTTTCCAGCCCCCAGCTGGGCTTGCAGAGACAATCAATGTGAGCTGATAAAGACCAGGTAAGAATCAGGGCAAGTGGGAGGGCCCAACGTGGATTTTTTGCTTCCTGTTCTTCTCCACGGAATGGAGGCTTAGCTACCGGATGTGCAGAACCGGAAAGATCCCACCCCTGGGCCTACTATGTGCAACAACCATTGACTGGCAGTGCTTAAATACTAGTCTGCTCTGTTCAAATGCAGGGCTAAAAAGTACTGTTAATGAAATAAGCCAGTTGAGCCCTAGCTGGTCTGACAACAGGTTCATCCATTAAACTTGCCTTCTCAAAGAAGTAAAAAAAATACCTTAAAGCTGTATTGATATAGGTGACCTGGGCTCACCACTGAAGTGTGTTTAGACATTTTTTGGTTTCCCTCTTGTGCATTCTATACATGAACGCCTGAACCTGCAGAGCATGAAAAAAGGTGTTGGATTTTTAAAGGAAATCCTATTGTAATATAGGACATATTACAATGATGCTTACTGAAACCAAATTATTTCTGTACTTCTTGCCCATGAAGTAAAAATCGGTTTGACATTAAACATCTAATCTGGTGAACACGGAAATAGAGATCGTGTAAACTAGTCTACTTATCCTCAACCTTGATAAGTTCATGATATGTTGTGGCGGCAGCTCCTAAAATTCCCAGCTGTCATGCAAGTTGCTAATTTGCAAGAATGCTAACACAATCAATTGAAATTCCTGACTTCCTTATTAGATAACCCTGTCGCTAAGGATTACACAGAATCCTATAATAATTATTGGAGTGAATATTTACCTCACACGGAAGCTTGATTTCATAGATGTTCCTCGGTAAAAGGAAAGTTTAATTGAAGAAATGAGAACAAGTTATTCTAGAACTCTCATCAGCAGCCTTTTGGGCAGGGTGGTTCTGAACTGTGTGAGAAGCGCTAATGTGAGAAAGATAAATAGCAGCACTCCTTTAAGTAGGGAGGTGGGTCTACTGTCTAAAGCAGGTATTATTATTTTTATCACTGACCAGGTCCTAGGAATTTCTTCCTCCTTCAAATGCTTGATGCTTTCTGCAGTGGTTTTCAGAATGCAACAGTATGTGTGCTGTTTTGAGAGGCATATGAAATTGAGAGAGTAAAGCAGGTGGAAGGAAGGTTGAATCCCGGAAAACAGGTTTAGAATCTGTGAATTCTATATAAAAATAAAGCATTTTGTGTTGCTAACTTGATTGATTAATGAAGGACATTTGAAAAAAAAAAAAATTGTGAGACTGCATATAGGCTTTCTAGAGTTTTAGGGCTTCCTGGCAAGAAAAGCTTGCCAGAAACCACCAACCCTCCCTCCACAGTTCCATTGCTTTTGTTTCTATTAGCAAATTATATCATTTAGATTCCCTATTAAGTCTATTAAGGCATATTTCAATGTAACATATAGTAGCTTAGAGTTGAAATGTGGAGTGCTTGGTGCTCTCTGAGCGTGGTTATTTGCTTGCAGATGTTTCATTACCCAACTAGATTATATCAGTGCTAGTGAGTGTGGGATTTTTATGCAGTAGCTTGTCTTGCCAGTGTTGGTGGGGGTGTGGTTTTCTCCATGGTAGTTCCTTGATTAAAATACTTTCTGCTTGATTGGGTTAATCTGCTTTTTGACTGCTGAAGGAGATATATTTTGATCTTTTTGTTTCCTCCTTAGCATAGCTTTTTTTATTGTCTCTTTTGAGACTTTTGTGTCTCAAAAAGAGTTTTAAAACTCTGTTGCCTCTTGTGCTTTCTGAGTTGTGTCATTTGCTCACAGATGTTTTATTACTCAACTAGGTGACGTTATCAGTGCCTAGTAGGATAATGAAATGGCTCCAAGCAAACAGCTAAACTGAGAGCACCAAGAAGTGCCCAGTTCAAGCGTACGCTATACATACTCCCTTTTATTGAAACACCCAATATATGTGTCAACACAACATAATTAGGGATTGTTCCCATGCTTCCCTGAATCTTGGAAGCTTATTTATGTTGCTAACTTAAATGCTTTTCTGACTCTTCTCTTCTGCCCTGGATCAGATAAGTATGAGAGGTATTGTAGATCTGAGAAACCTAGACATTCCACAGAGCATGCTAAGCTAAAACCAAACAGAATCAAACAAAATACAAATAGTCCTCAAATTATAACCACAATGGAGCCCAGAATTTTTGTCATAAATAGTTGCAGTTGTAAGTGGAGGCATCACATGATTAGATTAGATTTTATGATCACTTTTATGATCATTATAAATGAGTGGCTGTGGTCATTAAACAATTCACGTGATTGATCAGCAAATCCCTTCTGAATGGGCTTTTTTTTGCTGGAAACCGGCAATGGATTATAAGAAGATTTTTTGAAGTTCATCATAACTTTGAAGGGTCAAGGACTACCTCTATAGAGCATTATGTGGTCCAAACCATTGAGTCTTTTAAGTCATCATTTTTAGTTAACTCTAGTGAAATATATGAATGCAGCCATTGTGGCTCGGTCGACAAGTTAAAGTGAAGCAAAGTAGCAAACTTGATAGCTTGCTGAGTTTTCAATTGAAGTTTAACTTTGCTAGTGACATTATTAAGTGTGTGGGAATTCATAGCAGAGTTTAGCAATGCATTTAACATGGGTGTATATATGGTAAGTTTAGGCTTGTATTAAACTTGAGAATAATGATTAATAATTCACTTACCCAAAGTTGTACTGTGTAGTACTTCATTCATATTTAGTTTGCTTTCCATATTTGTGAGCTGAAAGCCAACAGACAATCTTAAAAAGAAAAATAGGGGAATTTATAGTACAATACAGCCAACAGCTTTTGAACCTTATGAGTTATATTTGATAAATTTTGTAACAAAGAATAACTTTTTTTCCATAACAAAAAATACAGTCAGATTTCTTTTAATTTTGATTTGTTTTTTAACTGCCCCAACCGGTTGTAGAAATTGCACTCTATTATTATAAAATATGAGTGGGGCAATAAATGGATAGGAAAAAGGGTGATGTTATGAAAGAAAAGCAGTGCAAATGTTGAAGTGGTTAGAAACAACCTTTAACATTTTGGAGCACATGCAGCTGGTGGCCAGTTGCATTGGAGATAAAGGCATCCAATCCAAATGAACACTGCAAATTATTTATACTAGTAACAGGCCCACATAACGACCATTTCCATTCCACAAATGTAAATAACTTGCAAGGCTGTTTTTGAAATATATAGTTGGCTTAAATTCAGTTCAGTAATACAAAATGACGATTTCAATTATATAGATAGTCTTAAACTTATGACCCTGATTGAGCCTGGAAATACAGCCATAAATCATGGCAGTTTTAAGCGGGTCACCATATAACCACATCTGATGGCAAAAATGCCAGAAATCATGCCCATGTGATCATGACACTGTGCAAATAGCTATAAATGAGAGCTGGTGGCTAAGCGCCCCAAATGCAATTATATGAGCGCAGGGTGTGTGTGTGTGAGGTGGGAATGAAATTTAGAAAATGTTCATAAGAAGCTCTGGAGTGGTGTGTCGTAACTTTGGTCTCAAAATGAGCAGTCGTTAAACGAAGTCTACTTGTCCTTACATTATGGTTGATTGCACAGCCAGATGTTTTAAACTGAATTTGGCATTTTTGAATCCTTCTAATGATGTTGAAGATATCAGTGCAGGATGTGAGCTCTTCCAAGCAGAGCTGCTTTTTGCAATGGACTGACTGTGATTTTGTCAATGCTGATGGTGTTCAAGTGGTGCTCCTCCAAATGTTTTGGAATTGTGCCCAATATTACTATTGGTAGTATCTTTGCTTTCTTTTGCTACAGTTGTATTTCTATTTGCAAATCTTCATATTTTGTTATTTTCTTCACTTTTCTTTGTATTTTTTGGTCTCCAGGTATTGCAGTTTATGATGATGATGATGATGATGATGATGATGATGATGATGATGATGATTATTATTATTATACTGTCCATTATATTTTTCATCTATACACACAAGCTAACTTTTTATAACTATGCACAAAATGAATTGCTTTATAATAATATCGTTGCTCATAATATATGTCTTAATGTGCCCAAATTATAGCTTCTTAACTGCTTCATAGCTTCCTTTTGTCTTGAGCATCGGTAGATTACATTCAAACAGTATCCGATACAATCCAAAGAATTACAGATTTACAGGGTAATTGCATATCTAGGTTTTTGGTAAAAAAGATTTTTTTATTCTTCAAGATCACGGTGAGTTCCTTAGGTTGTGATCTCCATGTTGCCTCTTAACACCTTTACTGAGTCTTGCAAAAACAGAAAAAGCATCTAAATTGCTAGCCCACTGGTCCAAATACCTGCAGTAATAACTCACAGCTCAAAATAATAAAAACAAATAGAACTTTTCCTAAATCTGACTAAATTCGAAAGCCTTTAGGATTTTGTAAATATTAATTTGAAACACTGAATATGTAAACTCAACACCTACAAAATGCTGGTGTACAGTTTATAATAACAAAGTATAACCCTGGAGTTATATACAGATTATTTTTATATTCCATACTAAACAGTTAAATCCTATAATGGAATAATTGCAGCGGTACTGTTCCTGATTTTCCAAATGGTGTCTTTAGAACAGCCAGTGCTAGTTGGGAATACACGTAGTCCTCAAGTTACGACCATTCAGCGACCATTAGAAATTATGGCAACACTGAATGAAAACACCCTGAAGCTATGGCTGTTACAGCATCCCCGGGGTCATGTGATCAAACTTTGGGTGCTTGGTAACCTGCTTGCACTTAAGACCACAGGGACACTTCAACTCCTCCTATTCCCCCCCCCCTTTCTCCCCCCTTTATGCCCTTTTGACCCCTTGCCATAAAGAATCCCCGCTGCCTTAGCTGACTGTTGTCTTCTGGCTCTACTACTGACCATGCATGCCTGACTTGGCTCTTTCAAAGGCAGTGCTGTCTGCATGAGGCTTCTCTTTCCTAGGTTGTGCATGATGGTTTCCTTGCGAGATCTGGGGAAGATGGCTTCACATAGGCAGCAGCGTGATCAGGAAGATGATGATGTCAGCTGGGGTGGCAGGGACTTTTGGCTGGCAAGGGTAACTGCAATTGAGACCGGGCTGGGGTTTCCTAGGACACCTGTGGCTTTGTGGTGCACTGCTGGGTTGGGCTAAGCTGGGGCTGGGCTTTGCACTATGAAGTGCTTTGAACTGTGGCCCAGGGGCTTTCTTGCAGCCCCAGAGTCACGGCACACCAAGAAGCTCCTTTGTGCCTCACTGCTGAGCCAGACTGAAATGGCAGAGGCCTGCAGGGCAGCGGTGGGATTCAAATAATTTAACAACCGGTTCTCTGCTCTAATGACCAGCTGGGTAGGCGTGGCTGGGTGATCATGTGACTGGGTGGAGCTCAGGCGACAGTAAGTCTGGGCG
>JAOYMU010000098.1:23762989-23773538 GCA_025802295.1 Psammodynastes pulverulentus
CCCGGGGGGGGGGGGGGAACAGCCTCCTACTCCCTTTTTTGAGCGGAAGGAGGGAACAAAAATATGCATTTTTTTATTTTTACAACATCTTTTACTGAACAGTGGATTTACACTTTGCTAATCTACTGTTTTAAGAACATAATATGTATATTTTGATTTATTAATTCATTTAGCATATGGGGTATATTTACTAGCTGTAAAATTCTAATTTAGTCTGATAGTTTGATGGAATTTACTTTAAAGTGTTTTAAACATTTTCTTTTGGCACTTCTTTGGGCTTCTTCTGTTCGTGAAAGCCTCATCAAAAGCAGATCCACTAACATTCAGATCAAAATTTAGCACTGGATAAACCCTCAAGCAAATCAAACACTAAATTTTTTAGGGCTGAAGATGGTAATGCCCACCTCTGGGACACAGGATAATACTATATATCCTGTTGCCTTAGAAAATTCTCCTGCAGTGCTAGTTCTCTGAGTACTGTCAAGTACTGATATTCTCAATAAAAGATTTCCTATTATGAAATACAGTGATACGAATAGTGATATGATAGTAATATGATAGTCCTTGTGGGTATGATGACAATTAGGGCTGGAATTTCTGTCACAAAGCAATGTAGTGGTAAAGCATGGCATCCCTTAGCAACAGCAATTCCATTCATCTTCGATGGTGTTTTAACCCGGAGGCTGGGTGGGCCATTAAGAGAGGACCTCATACGACTGGAGTCCTGGGCAAGCAAATCAGTGGATAAGAGCTATGGGCTGGTGAGTTAATGCTGGAGATGTATGCCAAGGAGATGGGTGGGCCAGCAGGGATTGCAGGCAGGAGGGCTGGCAGAAGCTACAGAGGGTGGCCTGACAGGGATCACGAGGACTAGCTGTAATAGAAAAAAAATGAATAGAATAAAGAATAGCAGATATAGACCTCTTGCCTTTCTGCATTCACTATTCTAAAGGAAAATATTTTATTACACTTTTCTTTTAATTATTCCTCCCCCAAAAATCAATTTAAGGGGAAAAAAAAAACCCCAAGGGGAATGTTTTCCCCTAATTTTTCCTATTCTGCAGCATGTCCATATAGTGTTTGTTATTTAAATGTAATTAAATTGAGCATTTTTTTAATGTTGGCCTCACTTACTTTTTTGAAGTGCAGCCCAAGCTTACAGTCAGTCTGGGGATTTGGGTGCTGCCAAAATTAAATCAATTAAAAAAGCAATTTTGCCCTGAGAATTAACCAGTGACTAAAAGCAGGCTTCAGTTCTCCACTTCAAATATTCTTCTTCAGGGGGAAGATATTGGTGAACATTTAATTTATTATACTTGGCCAAATGCATATGAAATTCTTTCCACCTCTGTAGATACAGCTGTAAGCTGGCTTGGCCGATGCTGATCTACCCCCCCTCTCTCCCCTCCTTTCTCCTTTTGCAGTGACCATGAGGGTGGCAATGTCAGTGCTCACACTAGTCATCTTGTGGGCAGTGCTCTCTCTGACCCTTACCTAGCTTTTGCCGCAGCTATGAATGGTCTGGCTGGGCCTCTCCACGGTCTCGCAAATCAGGTAAGAGACATGTGGTCCAAAAGCCTTAGTTAACCTTGCACTGTGGGCGGAGCTTTTGAGGAGCTGCTGCTGGGGTTTTTTTCCTTACAATGTCATCAAATCTCACTACTTTGATACAGGAAGTGCTGGTGTGGTTGACAAACTTACAGAAGGAACTGGGTGAGGAGGTATCCGATGAAAAACTGAGGGACTTCATTTGGAACACTTTGAACTCTGGCAGGGTAAGTGCTGACATCTCTGCATAAAAGGCAACTGCAAAGAAGATTTATCTTTAATCCAGTGTCTGAGAGAATAATTGCCAGAGAGATTGATTTAGATGTTGGAGGAGAAGCATCATTTAGTGAAAGAATTCTTGCAATGGTTAAATAGCTGCGAATGGAAAAAACCGTTCTCTGAGACATTGTAGAGTTGCTACCAGTCAGAGTATACAAATTTAGGGAGAGCTGATCATTTCTAAACTAGTGCCCCTAGCGGTCCAGATGTGGTGGATTCTAACTCCCAGCATTCCTAGGCAGGTGACAAATACAGATAAATAATCTGAGCTTCTGCTCTACGAGTTAGTTCTTTATCTGGCTGAATTTTTCAGGCAAATTCAACAGGGATACCACAAAAAGGTAGTGGTTGAGCTGGCAAATTAGTAGGCCATAACTGAAAAACATTAATTTCCCAAGGTAAAACAGTAGGACAAGGGTTATACATTAGAAAAATTAAATTTTGCATAATTCACCTTTGTAATTTAAGGGAGTGTACTCCCCATGTTTGGGGTTTCCCATCTAGACAGATAAAAAGGCTTGGGATGATGACAGTGGGAAAGAAATAACTGGTACCATGGTCCACTTATCCTATGAGATCTTTTTCCCAGACAACAATTAGAAAATGAGAGCTGAATAGAATAAAATAGAAAAGATAGATATGGTAGCCTTGATTATGATATACATATGGCCCAACAAAGTGTGTACTATGGTATGTGTTAACTATTAGGACAAAAAATCAAAATTGCAGAAGTATCAGTGCCCCTAGTTTAAGGAATAGCTGGATTCAGACTTTGCTCTAAAATCAGGGCTTATTTTAATATGGTTTGTAGAAAACTCCATAATGGCTATGTTTACTCCAAGCAAGCTGTTATGATTTAATCAGTCTATATTCATTCCAATAGATATTTCAGTGATTCACCTCTGTGATTCATGGCAGGCAGGCAATGGATGGACAGACAGACTAGCATTCTGCAAATGCCAACTCTGGCATCCTCAAAATTTAAGAATACCCCCCAGGCCCCACAGCCATTCTTTAAAAAATATGGATGGCAGCATTTTGGTATTTCATTTAGAAATATGTTCACCTGCTGCTTCCTCCCGCTGTTGATTGGAGCAGTATACTCAGTCATAAGAACCATTGTAAGGTAAAACTGAGGTATGATTCCACAAAACATAGGTTTATCCTTTCTAAAACAAAGAAAGAGTTGTGCTAGTAGGACTCAGATCTTCTGTAGAGCTGTGATCGTTGGCGATCAGTCATCGGAAAGGAAGTACAAGAACCTTTTGTTCATGTCCTTCCCGCATTGTTCCGTACGTCTAAGCAACGTTCATATTGTAGGTGGTTCCTGGCTACGGACATGCTGTACTTCGGAAGACAGATCCCCGCTACACCTGCCAGAGAGAATTCGCTCTCAAGCATCTTCCCAAAGATCCTCTCTTCAGGCTAGTAGCTCAGTTATACAAGATTGTCCCTAATGTGCTTCTGGAGCAGGGAAAGGCCAAAAATCCTTGGCCCAATGTGGATGCACATAGTGGAGTCCTGCTACAGGTGAGTTGCTAATAGTTCTAATGTCTTTCCTTCTTGCAGGATGGGGTAGAAGACCTATACTCACACATTCAGATGCAAGCTAAAATAGTTATACTAAATGAAATTGTGGTCACAAAGGATGATCTTCAAAGAATATATTGTAGAAGGTGCTATGGTGTTTTTGTATGCTAATAGTTTGGAGAGGTCTCTTGGGCACTAACTAATCAAAGAAAATTTGACAAGAAACCTCAGCCAGTGTGAACTTACTCATAGTTGAGAGAAATTTGTGTATGTTAGTCAGACTGTCTCAGCACTCTACCTATTTCGTTGCTCTTTTCCTTCTTAATGGATAATTTCCAAACATTTAAAGAGTTTGAAGCTGATTTCTTGCCCTGGTGCCTTAACCACTGCACCAAATGCTGACACAGAAATAATTCATGGATGGGCTTTTTGCAACAAGAAAATGTGCAAGTCATTTTCTCCTTAGTACGTTTAGATTGATGTGCTAGCTTGTCCAATAAAATCAGACTATAATGAAATAAAAATGACCAAAATCCTTTTCTGCCCAATTGCCAAAATCCACTCTGTAGGGGGATGCATTTGCATCTTTCACATTATATACTTTAGAAAGACAGGCTCACTTGAATTAGACATTTGGCTAGTGGGAGCTAATGTTGTTTTGAGCAGGCATTAGGTATGAAGAAGTAGTGAGGAGACTCTGAACGACGTGCAGCAGAACCAACATCCCAGCCAGCTTTAAGTTAATTAGGAGGAAAAGCATTTGACATATGCCTTCCCTCTTGTTTTGGGTTGTATGTAGAAAAATTGCTGGGCTTGCCTTCTAACCATTATTCTTTTCTCGCTTTCTCTGCAGTACTATGGCATGAAGGAGATGAACTACTACACTGTGCTGTTTGGTGTGTCTCGGGCCCTCGGCGTTCTGTCACAACTCATCTGGAGTCGGGCCCTGGGCTTCCCCCTGGAGAGACCAAAATCCATGAGCACAGATGGGCTGATGGTGCTTGTGGGTGCAAAGTCTGGTTAAAAGCAAGGGAAGCGGCAGGGGTTTTAGAACTATTGAGGGAATGATAGAGACAATGCAATTTTTTTTTGTGTTTGTTCAAAGGGCCTTGAAAAGATCCTTCTTTAGAGGCACTGGCCATCACTTTTTTCCAGGTTATTTATGAAATAAACGCAGATAAAGCTAGATTCTTATTAACCCCACCCACACACACACACATTACCTTGTCACCAAGAGTTAGATTCAGAGGTCTCCCTCCCATGCCCCTTTCTCCACAGGCAGCTCTTCCCAACCTGAGTGATGCCCAAAGCTAAAGAAAGCGCTCCTTTCCAGTTCAAATTCATTTTCGTTGCCCCAAATTCTACCACCAGGAGTAGAGGATGCACTGCCCCTTTCTGCAATCATGTCATTACCACACGCTGTTATGGAACCATCTTTCATCTCCGTACGGATGGGGTGTTCTGCATTTTGAACCACGTGCTCCTTTTTAAGCCACCTTGGGAGTGTTGCTTTTTTTTATCGGTGGGTGAGAGGGAGGAATGGTCCTCTCCTTCAAGATGTCCAGCCTTCCTCCCATTCTGTACTATTTTTATTCTGCTATAGTGTGAAGCAATGGGTTTATGTTCTTAAAAAGATAGTAAAGATGGTGCCGGCACAGCTGAGGCTTGAGCCACCATAGTAGAATGCTGAACAAATATCGCTTACCTCTTTGTCTAACAAAGAGGGACAGTTTGCTTTTTTTCCCTCCTCAAACTATCACAATACCTGGTTGTCTGGATTCCCTTTGGGCACACTCTTCTCCCGAGTGGACATTTCCTCCTCAAAAATCCTGATTTTGTGTGGGATGGTGCTTTGTTTCCCAAATCAGAGCTTTAGTGATAGCTGTAGCCAGGAACAAAGCAGCATCTTACGTTGCAAACCTCTTCCTCGTATTTTCTGTCCCCCCTCACCATTAACTTCCGTGTCAGAGTGCTGAAATTGAAAAAGTGGAGTGGAGGTTGCCTAAAATACTGGTAATGCTTCTATAATCACAGTTGTGAACATGCTACAAAGTGGCATTAAATCAGTTGCCACCATTTTGAGACAAAAGTCTGCCTCCAGGCCTCCTTTCCTCTCTTGAAAGGACTTCATACACTCCTACCAATGTTTGTTTTTCTGTGTTTGTGGGAAATCCTTTGTCCTATAACCTCAAGGAAAAAAAAACACCTCCACTTAAGCTGAAGATGCAGGCTAAGTGCCTGTGTAAGCATCAGCTTCCGTTGCAAACTTTGGATGGTTCTGTATAAACTGAAAAATAAATGTTTTTATTAACAAGTTATAGTGATGTCCTTTTTCTTACCCCTGCAGAACATGTAGCTTTTATCTCTGGAGCTTTTTACCATTGGTCTCACACACACCTCCCATTTTGACCAGAATATTTGATTTCTTTACAATACTGCAGTCAGGCAGTAAATGGAATAACAAAAAGTTGCTACACGTGGAAAGATGGGGCAGCTCTGAGAATGATTGGTTAGGTGGAAGAGCTGGCCTGTGTAGTCGTTTTTCCTTTCAGTGTTTCATGTCTACCAGCTTTGGATGCAGCAGTGTTTGGGATCCTGAAAATGTGCAATACTATGCTATCTGATCCTGCTTTCTTGTTGATTTCCTCAGTACTTCCATCCTGAAATCTGACTTTTTTGCACTCTGAAGAAGCCTGGATCACAAAAAGCAGTACTGTCCAGTTCTGACTTGTTAATCAGGGATCTTTATCTATCTATCTATCTATCTATCTATCTATCTATCTATCTATCTATCTATCTATCTATCTATCTATCTATCTATCATCACATACTGCTAAATCAAAAATGGTTTCCCCTTTTTTTTTCATTTGGCTCCTTCAGCCAATCAGAAGTATACATGTATGTGCTTGCTTGACCCTCATGAAATTATATCTGTGTTGAAGCTCTTGCTATTTCCCTGTATCGAATATTTGCACAGTTGCTTGTCACCAAAGTAGAAAGATAATGCAAAGTGTTAGATTTGGTTTTATCTTAATTCCTTTGAGATGGTAGTATTGACTTGCCATTCTGTGCTGGTTGGAGACAGTTAAAAATGTGAATGGGAACAAGGATTCCCCACATCTACATTATATGTGGTCCTATCTTTGTTTTTAAAAGATTGTATTGCCAAAATTTGGTCATTTGCCATAGTATTTGAGGGGCACACAGATAAATGTTCTATGTTCCAGAAGCAAATCTTCCCATGTTGATATTAAAGTACATCAAAGTAAGATCATACATTTTGTGTGACAAATCGTACATACAATAATTTTCTATGCTATACAGCACTCCTTTGTTTTATTTAATATTCTGCGTTCACATGCGATATTCAAACAAACTAAAATGTTGATGCACAACCTACAGTAAATGGATTCATTGTTTCTTGCAAACTCAGAAAAAACATAGTGGTTGTAGACTTTTGGCTGCAGGCTTATAGATGTAGCACAAAAGTTGAAATTAGATCTTCCAATCAAAACTTCAGTTCAACTTGAGAACAAACTTTTTTTTGTCCTTGAAGTGCATAGCGCCCACTGGCAGGAAGTCAACATCTGCTGTAGATTGGTTGGATGTGCGCCACAGTGGGGAATGAAATTCAGCTGGAATGAACTTCCCAGAAACATTCTATAAATAACCCAGGTCTCTTGTGGACAAGAAGGCAGAGGCTATGTTTGAAATTTCAAATCACTATAGTTTGTTTGGTTTTTTTTGGTTTGATCAAGCAGCATCATAGAGTCTTAAGTAAACACATCAATGAAAAAAGCATTTGATAACAGGATTCCTCTGAATAGCACCAGTTTGCATTACTGTACAGGCTATCCTATTTTGAATGTCTTTGAAATCTATTGCTGAATTTGAAACCTCCATTGTGAGCTTTGGTTTAATAAGCTCAAAGATAGAGAGGTGTATTTCATTCTGAGATTAGGTTGACTCACTGGACAGGGCTCAAGATGCGAAGCACTTTAAAATGCACATTTAATTACCTATTCAGCTTCAGTTTTAAAAGAGTTTTCTTTGGGAAATATTGAGATACTTAACAATAGTTGAAAGCTACTTTTTATGACACTCATCTTTAGGGTGAAATATACAGCAGTACGTTTTCTATGTGTCCAGAAAGTGAGCTTACTAAAATAGTGGCATTTCAATAAGCAAAAGTGTATATATGTGACTGAAAATAATATAGACTGGGTCACATACCACACATAAAGCCATAGGTAATGGCTCTCCGACACTGAAAGGGTTAAGAGGGGAAGCTGAGCTGTCAATCCCACATGAATGGGTCCATACAAATTAAATTCTGAGGATCCAAACAGGAGTGGAAGGACTCTCTGGTGGGATTTTGGTTTATTATTTATTAAATTTACATGCTGCCCTTCTCACTATCAAATGACTATGTCATTAATCCTGTTGGATTGCTCTCTCCTGAAAGCCAGGTAAGAAAAGACCGATTTGGACTGGAAATTTTGCAGCATGCTAGGGACCACTGTGGCTAAATGTTGGATTGGGTTTTTATAAGCTACGATTTAAGCTATCGAGACGCTCGTCTGTGCGCGTGCATGTCACTGGAAGCCGCTCAAAATGTAATATTCTTCGGATGGCTGAACGATTTCATTCAGCTCAAGTAATTTTTCTTTTTCTTTCAACACATTTCTAGTTCTTGATCTGAATATGCATAACAAAGATTTGAATTCTTAATGAATCAGCAAGACATCTTCTGGGCAAACGGGAGTTCACCTTCGGTATACGATCCCCAGATCCTTTCAGCTACTGAAGAAAAGGTAGCAGGATTGCTATTTACTTCCCCCTGTATAAATCAAAGCAGTTAAGTGGCCAGTGGAAACATGAACAAATAATTTCTCCAGGAGTTTTGAGCATGGCTTTGGATTCAGAAACCCTTATGGGAGCCAGAAGTCTCAATCTGAAACATCCCCTGCTTCTAGGGATTCATAGGCTGCGTTACATTTCTACATCATGGCTTGGCTTGGATATAGTTGCCCATGCTACAGTTCCACAGTGTTGTGTCTCTTCTATGCAAAATCAGTGCTTAATGTTCCCTTTTTGTAAGGCCAGTGCTAATTAGCCTCACCTGCACTGCAGTGGGTGGCTATCAGTTTTGTAAAACAGTTCAGTGCTCATCATTTCTCACAGAATTGAGAGCATGAGAGAGTACAAGCCTCCTCTACTTCCAGAGCATAGCAGTGGTTGAATTAGGCAGATAACTTGCCTACACTTAAAAGGGGAATTTTGCTGTCCTCATTTAGCAACTGCATTCTAATGTCCCATGACCCATAAGATGTTCTGCTGACTTTCCACACATCCCTGCCCTCATCAGGTAAGCCACAATATCTGACGGGAAATCGCTGCATCTTTTCGCAAACGTATTTTATTAGTTTATAAAAAATGCCGTTTATAAAAACTGAAAAATGTTCAGTTTTCCAATAATCAAATAAGGAAAAAGGATAGAGGAAAACAATTTCATTTGCCGCGCATGATTCTGTCTACTCTTTTTGTCTACAAACATATCCTTTCTTACAATGTGAGGTAGCACGTACCACGCTAAGGAACATAAGACAGCTAATTCAATAAAAACATGTGCAGAGGGAGAAACAGAAGGCACAAATTTAAGACATCTGTTTTGACAAAGGACAGCAGCAAAATTAGGCATTCACTACAGACGGACTTGAGAAAACTTATATTCTTCAGGTTCATTAGATGGCAGCAAATAAAATACTACAGCTATGCTACAACTGGTAGGAAAGTTCAGCAACAAAATGTAAAAAAAAAGCACCCGGGCCGGACAGCCTGCTTATCTCACTTTATAAATTGGTTAACTATGCCACAACACACAATTTTGGTTGCATGCCTAATTTAACATCCAATTGATTCCAATGGGACTCTTGTTCAAGTATCTGGATCTGCATGAAAGCTACTTCAATGGAGGTGGTCATGAATACAATTACTACAATGATTCAAGGATTTCATTTAGAATAATAAGTAAACAGCTGCAACTCTACATCCTGCTCCTTGAAAAAAAAAGTTCTAATACAATATGTTTCAAGATTAATTTGCCTGTCAGTGACTAAAAATGGCTGTCATGCCTTCATTAACAGCCAGATTTGGTCCCCTCTTGGCAAATCAATGGATGTAAAAATTGCCTCTTTTAATTTTAGGGACATCCACCTGTTCTAAAAGGGACCCTCTGTAAAATCAGCATTCTTCATAGTGACTATTACCTCAGCTTTGTTGAGCAACAGCTGATCTCAGCATGAAAAACAAATAAAGGCAGACAATCCTCGCACGGGTGGATAGATGCCTCCCTGCATTGTTATTCAGAAATCAAATTGGATGCCAGGGCAAGTGTTATTCTAAATGAGCATTCTAGGATTTCTATAACTGAACAATATGGATATTGCATAATTCTGCGTTTTATAATCTTGAAACTCCAGGAGGCAGCAACAAGATCCCTAAGTGGTTTGCTTGCTTTCTTAAAACGTTGTTGATCCTAGCAACTAGAAACTTTTTAAAAAGAAAATACAAGGGATTTCTTTGGGAACTGATTTCTACATACATCAAGCTCTTGCTTGGTTTGGTTTTTACTCCTGGAGAACAGCAATAGCTGCACTTAATCAAAGCAGTAAGCCTGCTGCTGTCAAAACTGCCCTTCATCTTTCTCTTGGACTGTTGCATTGCTATCCAGTTGTTCTAAACATGGGCAGTCCTTAATATGATTACACAGAAGTCTAACTATATTCAGCAGGATTGAATTTCAAGGAAGCATGAATAGGGTTTGCAGCTTTGGTCAATTAAGGTGACCGAGAATATTTATTTCAAAATCCTTGGGGAAGCGTTTGTTCTTTAAGTTGCATTATTATTAATACCAGTATATCAACTTTTAAAATGTTTATTCCTCATAGTATAGTTACGCAGCTGAAAAAAGTTAACTACAGCAGTTAGCTGGGTTTTGAACATGCCCCTTTCTTCCAGACAATAATTGAGCTTTGTTAAAATAGGTGCTGTGTTCAGGTCTTATAGTATGTGTGTGTGTTGCTTATAGTTCATACATACAGCGTGGAAGTCTGCCATGCATTATTGGATTTAAATTCAAAGGCTCTGTTCTGTGTCACTATTTTCTATTGGCCCAACTGCTCATCCCCCT
>JAOYMU010000098.1:23809799-23821219 GCA_025802295.1 Psammodynastes pulverulentus
TTCCTGGAAAATATAAGCCAACCCCCCCCCCCCCAAATCAATTGTACCTGAGTGCCAAGCCATATAGGACTTTATGAGTTAAAAGCTGCTCTTTAAACGGCACCCAGAAATCCATTGTATTGCCTGTAGCACAGGTGTACTGTACTCTGGGCATCTAGTGCTAATTAACCCACAGGTTGTTCCATTTTGTACCAGTTGCGTTTTGAATGATTTTTAGAGACCTCTTCATACAATATTGCACTTTGCAGTAGTCTAAGCAGGTCATAATTGGGAGCATTGTGTCACTGATACAGGGTGCTCTTATTCCATATAGGACTGCAGTTGGTTCCTTAACCAAAGCTAGGTGCAAATGCCCACCTGGTCAGTACTCCCGCCTCCCTTTCCATATTCTTTTGCGATAAAACATCCAAGCTGATGGAGATATATATGATCAAGCCCCTTGCTGTCTTTTTCATAAGCAAGGAGGGGCATGGATCTATCCTATAAATAACAAGAGTAAACGTCTTATCTACAGGTGAAAAGACGTGCAGGTTAGCACGGCCATATTTATTTTCTACTTTAAACCCTATCCATGCAGAGTCAAAAGTTTGGAAAATCTGGGTGACTATTGGCAAAATGCCAGGGATGAGTAACACATATTTATTATGGATCAGCACCTCTCTTTCCCAAGGCTTAGCGTTGAGATTGAAGAAGGGCCCCAAACCCAGGAGGGCAGATTGCTGAGACTGTGGCATTAGTATCTTGCCCGATCATATCTCAGGGTTATAGTGTATATCTGATCCATCTGCTCATATTCCATCAAATTCTGGATAAGCGTCGTGTTATTATACCCATATCTGGCATTTTCCATCACTAAACATTTGTGTACAGTGTTACATGGTTTTTATTACACTGGGTAAGTCATATGTAGTCATAATGAAATATAAAAGCAGCAGGATTCTGCCGAGATGGAGATAGTATTAAAAGATGATAAGCAGGGTATTGCATTTTTAAATCTGTGCTTCAAAACAATTGAAGAATGACTTTAGGCTAGTTTTGGGCCATTTCTGAAAACGTTGGCATTTGAAGATTATCGAGAGTATTTCGAAGAAGCAGCTAGAATAAATCCAGTGTTTTAGGTATTACATATTAGTGGAATTCAACTTGATGTTCAGATGTTTCAATACCCAGAACTAATACAAGAGATATAGGCTGGTGATATCTCAACCGCAAAATTTATGTTGCTGTAAGCAGACATAACTTTCTGCGGTTTTCAACTATAGGAACATAATAACTTACCAGTTGTCATTGTTCTGAAAAAGAATAAACGGAACAAAATAACTTATTGCCTTGCCTGCATTTACTTTGGGAAAACATAAATGATAAATCTTTAATAGACGGCTGTAGAGGCCTTTTCCTTTGGGCATTTGTCTGAAGCCCAATCAGCATCTAACAGATCTGGATCTTCATATGGAAACTGAGGTGTGTAAATCGTCATAAATTGCTGCAGCTATGTTTTGGATCTGCTACTGACTTTTGGGGAGGTTCGAAACACTGAGTTTCTTAAAATTCCCTCAAGCACTTTATTTTCAAGCAACTATGGTATCTGAAAACCCAGATGTTCTTGTGAACATATTTGACTGCTTGGTTTTACTGAAGCCTTCTCAGAAATGAAACATCAGAAATGAGACCTGGAGCACTGGTAGAGAAAGATAAAAAGCAAGCTCAGTCAAGCATAGGTAAGTATGTGCCTGCATTCAGACCTCCACAAGCCATCTTCACTTCTCCTTTCTTACTGCATTGGCTGATTGTCACCCAGCAGATTTGACTAATGGAGAAGGGTTAAAATCTTCTGCCAGGCTGCTATGACCAAATCAATCAGCACTTTGCTGATAAAATTATTTAGTTTCATTAAGATATTGAATCCTCCTGGATAGAGTTTGTGATGCTGATTAGATCAGTGGTTCTCAACCTTTTCTTCAACCACGGACCCCCTTTAAATACCTTTTGTGGCCAAGGACCACCAAGACTTAAGATTTAAATCATAACTTTTCTTCAAACATCCTGTGACAACATCGCAGCCCTTTCGACTGCGACTTGTAGCTTGACACTCTGCCTGTCCTGACTTGGAATACAAGTAGTCCTCGACTTAGAACCATCCCTTTAATGACTGTACAACGCGACAGGGAAAAGTGACACTATGACCATTTTTCACACTAGTGTTGCGGCATCCCCGTGGCCAGATGATGAAAATTAAAAAAAACTGAACGAGAACAATAAAAAAAAGATGGCAAAATTCACTGACTGACAATGCTCTTTAAAAAAAAAAAAACAGTGCTCCTGTAAAGAATTAAAGAGAGGGCCAGCCTGATCTCTGTTGGGAGGCTGTCCCAAAGCAGCATCTGTACCTTCCCCTCCCCTTGCTTCTTGGAAATATGGAACTGTGTCAGTTTTCTTCCTAGATGATTTAACAAGTTGGGGCAATTCAAAGTGGAGAAGGCCTACTTAGAAGAAGCTTTAAAGGTCCAAAACAACGCATTACCCTTGTTGTGATGTATTTTGTCTTATATTTATTTTAGACTTATTGTGGTAGTTTTCATGTTTTTCATATGCTGCCAGCCACTGAGCCTTAACCAGATTATGGTGGGATTTAAATTAATTAAATTAAAATAATAGAACTATTATACTAACAGTTTTAGTAGTAAACACATTATCATGTGTTTCTTTGATATGCAAATATACCCATTGTGGCATAGCCTTACTTGCAGTCCTTCGCTCTCTGTGTGTGAATGTAGCCATTCATTTTATCTGTCCAACATTTCCCCAGGATCAAGAATGCAGAATGAGGCCTCAGAGTGACATGTCCCCCAAAGTTTTGGATGAGACTTTCACTATTTATAAAAGTTGTGGCTGAATTGTAGTTTTTAAAGTGACTGAAGAATGATGATACATATTAAAAATAATCATGTTAACTACAATCCAATGAGTACGTGTGATTTATTGATAATTATGTATTATTCTGTATTTGTTTAACATTTTTTCCATCACGTAGTTACATTGAGACTTGTCCAGATCTCTTCCACTTGGTGTATAACTTGTTTGCAGTTGCATAACCAAGTGCAGTCTTATCAGACAAAAGGTCTGATCATTAGGTCAGTTTGTATCTAGGAAGAAAATGAAGTATATAATCAGCCTGCTGCATGTTGTCTAAAGCCAACAATTACATGGAAGATATAGTTGTGGACATAAACTTCTAATTATTCTACTGAATTTGTTCAAGTTAGGTAGCCTATAGTCTGCATAGGTGTTGTGTGTGGGCTGTTGTATAGGATGGAAGACGTTGTGTTCACTGCCCACGTAAATATTCATATTCCTGGAAGGAGGCTACAACAGTGAAGTGAGCAGGTGCAAGAGGATAGAAGTTGAAACTGATGAATCTTCACTATGTTTTGCATCAGAGGTATTAAAAAAAAGCTTGAGGCAAATTACGTTATGCCATAATATTTGTTTAATTTTTACTCAGAGTGTTGTGTAAACTTCACTATGGTGATTTAGAAACTGTGATTATAACTTTAGGTAATTATTTAAAATATCTCATGGAAAGTTACAGTCCGTAAAAATATAACACCTTAAATTACAGCATACTTAAGAAACAAGCTGATTTGCAGGTTCATGCCTCATGGAATAGGTGGCAAGAAGTAAGAAAGAAAGTCTCCATTTTAACTAAAAGGTTTTACTGACAATTTGATCCTTTTGGCTTTCTGATTCATAAACTGGTGGGATAAGAGGCCGAGTAAGGTTGATTTGAACCCCAAATTTCTGTTGCTAAATGAGATAGTTGTGAGTTTTGCCCCATTTTACGAACTTTCTTGCCACAGTTCTTAAATGAATCACTGCAATTGTCAAGTAACACATTGGTCAAGTGAACCTGGCTTTCCTATCGACTTTGCTTATTAGAAGGTCGCAAAAAGTGATCACATGACCCCGGGACACTGCAGCTGTCATAAATATAAGTCAGTTGCCAAGTCTGAATTTTGATCATGTGACCATGGGATGCTGCAATGGTTGTAAGTATGAAAAATGGTCACAAGCCACTTTTTTCCAGCGCCGCTTTTTAACCATTCACTAAACGAACGTTAATAAGTCGAGGACTACCTGACAAGAAGCACAACCAGGAGTAATAGTTCTATTTTTATTGGAAGGTTACATTAACAGAATCTTGCATGACCGAAAGTATTTCTCCTTTCCTTTTCCCTTTCTGGAAAACTAGGGAGGGTTTCTTTTGAAACATTTCCCATGCTATTCCCTCTTCTATGGCTGAGACATCTTTTACATGTTGTCTAGTCTGTGGCTCTCCTTCCTGTTTCCCAGTGTCATTCCTGCATATCATTACAGATCTTGATGATGCAGATCAACAGATGTAAAATCCTACCTGACATCCCTTGGTCTTGGCAAGTTGCACAGGAAAGTCTATGCCGAAATGTCTGTCTGCTTCAAAGATCAGCATGACATAAAGCTTCCGTTTTCTCTTTCTTTTCTCTTTTGGCTTGAAGAAAGGGTTGAGGCCTTTTATTGCAGTAAAATCAGTGCCATGTGGTTTTTGCATGCTCCAACACATTTATTCCTTCTTTGCAGGCAGGTTATGAGAAAAGAGCAGAATACGGTACATAGTTGCCACAAATAATGGGGTTGCCAAAACGATGTGAACTCTTACCTCTATAGTGTTAAAAAGGCCCAAAAGGTCTACAATAGTTTTCTCTTCTGCCATCATCTTAAAGGAACTTGCACATAAGATAGTCTGGTCATTTTGTTTATTGTACTCTATTCATCAAATGGTGGTATAGGTTATTTTGCAACTAAAGGATTACAAGCCAAGATGATCAGAAAAAACTAGCAGATTTGCTTTCTGGTGCAGTTTGTCCTCAACTTACAAGTGCATTTGGAAGTGGAATTTGGGTTGTAAATGGGCATAAGTGGAGGCACCCCTGTGATTGGACCCAATTGTACAATTGTTTCTATGGAGGTTGCAAATCACACAGTTGTAAGTGTGAAGCCATTCTCCCAAACTGATATCTTTTGCCAAAGCCAGTCGTGTGTACGCAGGACTCTGCAATCGGTCATAAATGGGAGCCAGTGGCCAAGTGCCTGAAGTATGGTCATGTGACTGGAGAGGGCCTGACATTTTAGGATGGCCGGAAGTATTTTACAGACTGTACAGCATACTTTAGGAGGCTATCCTAACTCCAAATGGTCTTTAAACAATCAGTGGTAAGGAGTGTATCCAGAATTCCAGTTATTATGTGTGAGCAGCTGTGACATGGTCTTAAAAGTCAATAGCTGAGGATTGACTCACATCACCTCTTCTGCCTAAGGATCTAGGATACAGTGGATTTAAAAAAATTCTTTGCTCAGATTTGTGGGTTTCTGCTACTAATGGTTTATTTTTCTTCTTCACCATTCTTAACTTAATCTTACTGTTTTCTATCTTTTGTAGCCTCCTCTGGTCCAAGCCATTTTTAACCGTGATATAGAGGAGGTACGGTCATTACTGAGTCAGAAGGAGAATATCAATGTGTTGGTAAGTCTTGGAATAATTCTTTCTCCTAGTGTTTCTGCTTCTCTTGGCTTTGCACACATAGTATATTTCCCCCAAATTGGCCTTTCCTTCCAGCTGGCTATTTTGTGTCATCTTTATCCCCTAAACATCACATGTTAGTCATTACATATGACATTCCCACATCTTAGAGAGTCTGAGTTTGGTTGGGTTTTCAGTGGCCTTTTTCAAACAGTTTTTCAAATCTTGACATTGGTTCAAGATTTGTAAAATGATTATAATGATTAAATAATTCTAAGGTTGTTGTAGTTATAAATAGATAAGGATAGCAAAGTACTTTGTATATTCAGAATTGGTGCATAGCAGAGGGGATTGTTCATTATTGGTAAATAGCGACTTTGTTGGGAATTGGCTGCACAGTACCAGATGTATTGGTCTAGTTGTACTGAGCAGTGGGTGGTACCGGAATTAGCAGTTGTGTTTGGCATGAAGCGTGTTCTGGATTAGTCTTGTGGTCTCTGAGTGAGAACAGCTTGTGTTACAGGTTTTTTTAATTTTATTCTTGTACATCCCATGAAGCTGCATTTGGCTTTTCATTTCATTCTGCCTCACTTAGTAGAGGCCCATATACAATACATGCCTATTTAATACATAAATCTTGCCACAAATGGTGCTACTTATGAGCTGCTTTGACCTCGGAACCAGGGAGTGGGGTGGAGAGTGATATTTGGACTGTCAAAATCCATCTTCAAATAAGATTATTCTTTTAATTAGTGTTGAGTTTTCAAAACTTTGTTGCATTTGCTTCTAGGGGCACAGATAATCCTTGATTTACAAGACAGTTGGGAGCAGAATATTGGTTGTTGAGCGAAGCAGTAGTTAAGCAAGCTGCCATGTGATTGCTTCATTCAACAACTGCAATCCCCAGCAATTTCCTGGGTTGTTAAGTGGACAGAATGAAAGAGCTGCCTACCAAAGAATTTCAGCTCAAAAGCCTGCAGGGAGAATTTCAATTGTTTCTGCCTCCTGCTAAAGGATTTCCCCTCCCCTCCATGCACAAAGCAGAAATCTTTTCTGGGGCTAAAGGAGCAGAGATTTCTGAAACCCACGGGAGGACTTCAGCCCTCCTTCAGCCCCTATTTTTGCAATCTTTCCTGCCTGCTTCCTATCCGACTTTCTGGGGAAGCCTGCAGAGAAGATTGCAAATGGTCAGACTGCAAGTGGTTGTGGGGCACTTGGCAGCCAGTCATTCTGGTTGGCAGTCTGGTTGCCAAGCAGTAAATCTAGTTGGCAGTCTGGTTGCCAAGCACCTGTAATGTAGTCCTGTAATTATTTGGGGGAGGGGGAGAATGCAGTGATGTTTTAAGATGGCCAGGAGTGCTTTGTGGTTCATAAAGTAGCCTTTCCAGCTGTCCTAATTTTGAATGGTCTTCAAATGACCAGTGGCAAATTGAGGACTATCTGTAATGAAAGCTAAAGTTACTGAAGTAACTGCCAATTGCAGTTTACAACCTCTATTTACAACTACGGTTGAGCCCAACATTTCTGCTGCTAAGCAAGGCAATTGTTCATTGAGTCATGCCCCGTTTTACGACCCTTTGTCATGGTTATTAAACAAATCACTACAGCTATTAAGTGAATCATGCAGTGGTTAGGCAAATCTGGCTTGCTTCATTGACTTTCCTTGTTAGAAGCTCCCTAGGAAGATCGCAAATGACAAGCCCAGGACATTGCAACCCTTGTAAATACATGCCAGTTGTCAAGCACCTGAAGTTTGTGACTGGGGATAACTCTGAGAACTTTTTATAAGTCATTTTTTCAGTGCCATTGTTACTTAATAGTCATTAAGCGAATGGTTGTAAGTCAAGGACTACCTTTGGAGGGTCTGTCACAAGTTCAGACAGTTAATAAGCAGCCAACTGTTAATTCAAAGCCTACCTGTACATACTTGTAATATTGCATGTCAGTACAGTTACATTCTTATTTAATGCCTTGGGATTGACTCTGATTTTTACTACTCAGCTGGTTAGTTAGATGTTGATTTACACAACAGAGAGGAAAGCAGAGATGTGAGTGGAAATGTTTTCTGCAAAAGGTTTTCCAGAGCTAAAGTTTCCCACTGAAAGCATTCTAATTCAGGTGAATTTGGTTCTTGTATGAGATTTTGTTGTTTTCTTGTCTATTGCTCAATATTCTTTCCAACGTTGCAATAAAGATATTTTTCTCTGTTCATCAAGAATTTTTTAGAGCTTTTTAGAACACTGTTAGTTGCCTGACATTTAATTGCATTTGCCATTCTGAAGTGAGCAAACTGAGATTCACCATCTTGCTCTACCAGTACACTTGCCTACATGTTTTATACTACCAGTATGTACTATTCTGCTTTTTGGGTAATTTGTGTATATAATCCAGGCACATTGACAGAATGTCACTGTATTGCTAAGGATTTCAAAGTATATACTTGACTAATGTCAGGGATTGAACACTCGTTAGGCTTACTCTTATTTTCTTTGAATAACACGCAATTAAGGTTAAATCATGATTGTGCAAAAATGTCAGTAGTTGTAGACGAATTGGCTTTCACAAAAAACATGTTCACAGCTACTGAATTTTATTCACTGATGAGCCATTGGTAAGTATTAAAAAACCCTAGAATTTGCAGGAACAATTTGAAAACACCTTGAAACATTTACTCAATTCTTGGTAGCTAATTTTTTCCTTGAAATTCATCAGGAAGAAAGCATCCAAATAAAAGGTAAGATTACATATTCAGGATAAAACACCTTCCTTCTAATTAAGCTCATTGAATTTGGCTGAGCTAAAATGAATAACTGGATTCAAAAGCGGCCCAAAAGAGCCAACTTGACGCGTGGGTTGAAAGAAGAGGTCATGATGACTAGGTAATGAAGGCAGTTGGATTAATTTGTACTTTCTGTTATCACAGGAGAAAAACAAGAATAGTTGGGTATACATACAGGTAGGCTTCGACTTACATCCATTCGTTTAATGACTGTTCAAAGTTACTATAAAAAAGTGGTGTGGCCATTTTTCACACTTAGGGCCTTTGCAGCATTCCCAAGGTCATGTGGTCAAAAATTTAGGTGCTTGGTAACAGGCACGTATTTTATGATGGTTATGGGGTTATACGATCACCTTTTACAACCTTCTGACAAGCATAGTCAGTGGGGAAGCCAGATTCACTTAACAACCGTGTTACTAACAACTGTAGTGATTCACTTAACAACTGTGGCAAGAAAGATCATAAAATGGGGCAAAATGCACTTCACAATTGTCTTGCTTAGCAACAGAAATTTTGGAGTCAATTATAGAAGTAAGTCAAGGACTACCTCTATAAGATTTATTGTTACTGAAGTTGTGTAATTCAGTTTATGTTCTGTCTACTCAAAGGACCCTCAATTATTCCTGACTTGAGGCAAATTATTTAATCAAACGTTACTGGCTTTTGGCAGATACATTGAGCGTATTTATGGAAGATATGCTTACTGTGTAGGCAGACAAGTTTAATACTTTTACTACCTAGTATCTGGCATGTTGGATAAAAATAAGTTAAAAAACCCTCATATAAATTATGGAAATATACACAATTATATCCTTGACTTAAGACTGCAATTGGAACTGGAATTTCCATTGCTGAGTGATGCAGTTGTTAAGTGAGTAGCAGATGATTTGACAACCTTTTTTGTGCCATAGTCATTACATAAATCACCATGTTTGTTAGGTGAATCACATGTCCGTTAAGCGAATCTGGCTTTCCCCAGTGACTTTGCTTATTGGAAGCCACCTGAGAAGGTCACAAATGGTGATCATGTTACCTTGGGATGCCACCACTGCCATAAATACATGCCAGTTGCCAAGTGCCCAAATTCTGATCATGTGACTGTGGGGATGCTTTGATGGTAAATTGGGAGAACCAGTTACAGCAACTTTTTTCAGTGCTGTCATTAAATAAATGGTGGTAGGGCAGGGACTACCTCCATTGCAGATCTAAGCACAAGATGATTTTAACCACCCAAAGTCACTCGATAACAAGGATGGAATATATATTTAATCAATCAATCAATAAATATCCTTAGATTATGCAAAATATAGAATGCACTATATGTATATATATAGATTGATTATTTTGTTTCCCCAAATCAGGACCAAGAGAGACGAACCCCTTTGCACGCAGCTGCATACTTAGGGGACATCTCTATCGTTGAACTCCTAATACTATCAGGTAAGGATGGGGAAATGGTCCCATTTTTTAATTTTATTTTGGACATGCTTGTTTTATCATTGGCCAAATTGTCAGGGATTTAGCATTGGAGTGGTAATCAAGTTTCTATAGTCCTGTTATTGGCTTTTTGAGTATGGGAGATCCAAATGCAAACTTGGGCAAAGCCTCTGGCAGTCTTTAAAAGAGGAAATATAATAAGCTGTGACTTGGATGGTCACAAAGAATGAATGAGAGCTCATAAAGCATTATGGTGCTTTCTACCTTTAAAAGTGCTGTGGCTAGCAGGTTGCCGTTAGTAATATTCTTATTGCTAGTCATGATTCTTAAGCAGCGGAGATTTATGGAAATGTTCTCATTCTGTTCAGTGAAGCTATTTTAAAACCTGACAGCCCTGTATACTGTAATTCTTCCTGTGTAGATTGCAAGGCTGAATTAGCCTTCTGGACAGCAGAGCCAACACAGATGGTTTTTGATCCATGTGCTAAATCTTTCCAAATTAACAGCCCTAAAAAACACTGGCTCATGATAACCTAAAGCAAGCGATAGGCTTTGAAGAGTGCCAGCAACATTCCCCACATCGTTTTTTCCCCCTCTTTTTTTAAAAAAAAATCTGCATGAAGATTGGAATGAGCTTTGATTTTTTCAGTCCTTTTATTAGAGAGGGTTTTCTAGTTACTGATGCTTACTGATGTCGAGACTCTGGAAAGAGTGCAGGAAAGAGCAACCAAGATCATTAAGGGGCTGGAGGCTAAAACATTTGAAGAACAATGACAGAAATTGGGTTTGGCTAGTCTAGCGAAAAGAACTAGAGGTGACGTGATAGTAGTGTTTTGATGTTTGAGGGGCTGCCACAAAGAAGAGAGGGTCAACTTATTTTCCAAAGCGCCAGAAAGCAAGACAAGAAACAATGGATGGAAACTAATCAAGGAGAAAAGCAACCTGGAACTAAGAGAAATTTCCTGTCAGTTAGAACAATTAACCAGTGGAACAGCTTACCTTTGCAAGTTATAGGTGCTCCATCACAGGAGGTTTTTAAGACGAGACTGCACAGCCACTTGTCTGGAATGGAACAGGGTCTCTTGCTTGAGCAGGGGATTGGACTAGGACAGGGGTCTCCAACCTTTTGGACCTCAGGGACCACCAAATTCATAATTTTAAATCCCACGGACCACCAATATGAATCCAGTGCGCTACTCGCTGAAGTGCCTGGTCTCCCAGTATCAGGATGGGATCCTTCAGGAACTTAGCTGCCTGTTTCTGCAACCTTAAACACTCAAAGTGTCATTTGGACCCATTTCCCACAGAAAACAAAACACTGGGATCTCTTATCCTTCTCTCTCATCTCTCCCTTTCTTGCTCTCTCTCTCTCATCTCCCTCTTTCACTCTCAGCTCTCTTTCTCCTCCACCCAGGTGTGCTGCGGACCACCGAAATTTTCTCGCGGACCACCAGTGGTCCCCGGACCACTGGTTGGAGACCTCTGGACTAGAAGTCCTCCAAGGTCCTTTCCAACTCTTATTATTCTGTAATACTTCTATAAGAGGAATTGTGTGGAAATCTATGGAAGTTAATTCTGGGGATGACATCTTTTTTGGATGTGATTCACACACACCCCTCCACCCCCAAATCTTTCGAGCAAATTACAATG
>JAOYMU010000098.1:23840398-23851488 GCA_025802295.1 Psammodynastes pulverulentus
GAAAAATCAGCTGGGAAGCGCGCGCATGCGCAGTGCAGGTAAGGGGGTGGGGACGGGGGGGATTGCGCAAATGCGCAGTGCAGGTAAGGGGGGCGGGGTGGGGCGGGGGGTTGCGCACGCATGCGCAGGGGGCAGGGCACGGTGCATTGTGGGTGCACACGCTTTCGGCACGCCACAAGAAAAAGGTTCGCCATCACTGGCCTAGGGAGCTCTTCATGGCACAGAACCAGGTTATTTGAGGTATCGTCTCTCTACAGTCAGGCTCCATCAAGTCTTTTTCTGTCCTGGCTCCTTCTCTGTAGAACTTCATTCCTCCAGAGCTCAGATTGGCCTTGATCCCCATTCATTTTTTTTGCACAGTCTTAAAAACATGGAATATGTTTTTTGAGCTGCATACCTGTTCTTGTGTGGAAATATAATCATCGATGAAAGGAACGCCCTCGTTGGGACCCTGCCCCCGGACACACGTGATCCTGGCCACTGACATCTGACTGGGTTTGATGGTGGACTTGGTCCCGTCACTGCGAAGCTCAGCTTCCTCCTATCGCAGATGACAAAAGGGTGAATAGATATTGCCTGCGATCGGAAAGCCAGTATCCTAGATGCGGAGACCTTGTCCCTTCTCCTAATGTGTGACGATGCCTACCTCATTGAGGGTGACAAACTCAGCATCCAATCCCACCAAGTCTCCAACCTGTGGCATTTCGCTCAGCATGAGGGGGATGAAAGTGGCGTGACATTTGCGCTGTTTGCGAGCAAGGGAAGCCTCCGCCAGCAACACGCTGGCTTCGATCGGGTTCTTGACTTGAAAAAGAAAATGAAATTGGATCATCCCAGTTGACTCACTCGCAGATTACACTCGCTTTACAGAAAAAACCAAACAGAAAGGGAAATCCCATCTCGGTCAGGGGATGCCCCAGAGAAAACCTCAAGAGCACAACTTCTTCCTTCGTACAATGATACTATTTTCTAAGAATCGGTTGATCCCTCAAACCGAACGGGCCTAAAACTCTTAAAAGAAAACCTCTAAGGTCATAGGACTGGTTTCTCTAGAAGAATTGAACAACAGAATTTAAAACAAGGACTTTATTTTAGTAAGACCAAGGGTGACTCAATCCTGAAGCTGGTCACATCAGTTAACACATTTCTAGAAACATGCCAAATAGATTTCTGATGGCACATAGAGTGCATTTTCAGGAATCCACATTGTCCATTCGCACTCAATTCAATTCAAAATACATTCAAATTAAGATGGAGAACACTACTGAAGCTGCTTCTCGAAAAGTGACCAGCAGCCTTGCAATAAATATCTGGACGTGCTGGTTTATGTGGAAAAATAGCTGCCTAGCTGCTTCAGCATTCATCTAAACACCCTCCAACAATCTCTTATTTCACAGCACAACAGAAATGTTTTGGCTAGCAATGTTTTTCATCCTTGGCACGACCTCTGTTGTCTACGCTGATGGGCCTTTTCGTCTCATGACGATCGCTCAGTTTTGTTTCACTTCCTCTTCAGAGTACTGCACTTCCTTGCAAAACTTATTTACTTTGTTGTCTCAATCTTTGTGGTGTTAACTTATGACCACCTCTCAAAAATTCCATCCTCACACTCACTGACTGTGAAGGAGGGCAAGGCTCTTTCTCCTCCCGGCTGTGCAACACTACTATATGATGCTTCTGGCTGGAATTTCCATTTGGCCATAAAGGCAATGAAGGAAAAGATCAAGGAGTGGGTGCCCAGTGATTGTAAGGAAGGCTGAAAGTGAGGAAATTGGGGTTTGTTCAACATGAGAACACAGGTCACTCCAAGCAGGATAGAAACCTTTCCCTCCTGCTAGGACACTGAAGGTTTCATGTGCATGTGCTGAAAAATAGGTCCCTGAAAAACAACCAAGGGAGGAGGTAAGAAAATGAAGCGTCTGAAGGCTACGCTAGTCATATACCCCACTTGCTAAGTAGACAGAGCTATCTTTTAAAAATATGGAAGCAGGAAGGAAAGCTTAAATCTTATCTGCCTTACTTGATAAGGAGATTTCACTGGGCAAGGCAGGCAGGACCCTCTGCCACTCCACTTGGCAGTCTAAGTGCCAACTAAGCCCCATGGATTGATTAACCTGAATATAACCTCTGGCTTTTCAAACTGAGCATCGTGTCAAGTGAATTATCCATTTGGGGTATTATTATTATTTAGTTGTGTGGGAAGCAATTTTTCTTCAGGCAGGAGGACGAGAGGGCCCAGAGAAACAAGCTTAAATTAAGCCATCATTTTGCTCTTCGTTATAGAACATAGTTTCTTTCCAACTAATTTCACCTAATTGTTATTTAAAACAGGTGTTCTTTAAAAAAAAAAGATATTATTTGGACTCAATATCCTAACCACTGTAGCTTACTGGGATCTATGAACTGGGCTCATGGTGGAATGCCATACTATTGAATATTCCTATTATACGACCTTCAGAGCCACTTGCTCAATAATACCTCTCTCTATTTGTCCCTGTATAATAAGGGGGCTTAGCTGATGGAGTTTCTGAACAAAGATGTCAGTACAGGCAGTTCTCAACTTAAAACTGGTTGTTTAGCGATTATTCAAGTTTACGACGGACCTCCCTGGGAATACTTATGACCTAGTTCCAAAGTTACAACAGACACTCCCCCCTCTCTGTCAGACAACTGCATTTTGCCCACATTTATGGCTCACATTTATGGCTGTTTGAGGCATCCCAGTCATGTGACTGCATTTTATGACATTTCTGCTGGCTTTTACTTCTGGTTTTCAGCAAAACTGGCCCATAGTGAACAATCGGTTTCCTTTACAATCATTGTAAAAAAAAAAGTCATAAAATTAGCTTGGTCATGTTAAGTGGCCTGTTTTACAACCATCATAATTTTTTACCATGATGGGCAGGCTCCGTTATAAGTTGAGGACCACCTCTACCTCATTACAATAAGTTATAATAAGCCAATCATCTAGTACTTGTTTAGGAATTCCTGCAGTCATCCTTCTTACATACATACATATATAGAGGGACGTTATAACTCCTGTCCTAATATTCCTGGATACCTGGGTTGCAAGAGACTGGAAGGTTATGATCATATGGCTGAATCTAGTTGTCAGGTTTTAAGAAATAGTAACTCCTAATTTCTTGCTACTTTTGTTGAGTGCATTGTACAGGCACACACACTCACTGTGCAAATTGTACTTGGAGTGGAGGTTCCTCCGCACATAATAAAGGATAGCAGGCACTTTCCAGGTCATGTCAAATTGGACAGCCTCACACTGTAAATCCAAAGGCAGACAGGAAAAATCAGACAGACAGAAGTAGGAGAACAGACAGATCAGAAATGAGCTCTGGAAGCTGGCTGGAGCGGTTTTGAATTAAAATAAAAAAGTGTGTGTGTGGGAGAAATCTTGACTTAAAATTGTGTCTGTCTGTGCATTTCTTTAGACTTGAATGCAGAATGTCAAGGAAGTTTCAGCATGGATACAACTTATGACTCGGATGAATCAATACCCACATTTATCCTTGGCAACAGTTCAGGACAATCCTGGCTAGGTTGTAAATTCTAAGACCCCAAGGACAAGATCTCAAATTTCTCAGTGATAGCACAGCACAGCATCTTGGTGCATATTCCCTGGTACAAAGGAATATACATTACTAAAATATGCCTTATAAATATGTTACATCTCTTCTGTAGTAATGTTACATGTCTCCAAATAAAATAAGTTGTTTTATGTCTACTTGACTTATAAAAGACATTTCACATACCATCTTTAATGTACATATTGTTTGCAGGAAAAAATGTAACATAGGCTATGATGTCTCAGCTAGGCCTTTCAATAAAACAGAGATTCACGGAAGCTTTAAAACAAAAATCAGTTCTCATTAATATGGAAATATGTCTTGAAACACTCCAATCTATGTAAATCTACTTTCTAAAGATAAACTCTTTCAAATCGATTCAGTTCTGATTTCCATTTTATGTCAAAACACTCTATAAAATCCAAGCTATCTAGTTTTAAAAAGCATGGAAAGTGAGTAACTTCATACTAAATATTCATTCCTATTTCTCTGGTATGCAGGAAAGCAAGAGCACAGAATATGAATCATCAAAACATCCTTACCTTATCCACAGGCTCAATGAGAAAGTCATTAAAAAGATACCACTGCTGGTGTGTGACGCCCTTAAGAAAAGAAAGTTACGCATTAAAGATGCATTGCAATCATATATTACAATTAGGTGCAATTTAGTCATACATTTAAACCCCCTTCCATTTAATAGGAATCGACCGTTAGAGAGCAGATAGAAAGATCAAGACGCTCTTTTTTTATTAAAAGTCTCACCTCTTTTCTTTGATGGTAGGTCTCTCCAACTTTGATATGTCCCACAAGACTGCCCCCAGTCCGGGAATCTAGAATATGTACAACTGTTGCCATGAGGTCATAGACGTAGGTGGATTCTTGGTCCTCCAAAATGCCCAACTGCAACAAGTAAGACAGTTACAGAAATCTCTATGGCTCTAGCACAGTTCTACATGGGGGAGCGTCACTACAGTCTCCCCAAACAAAGAGGAAAAGTGCGCTATTTTTAGTACTCCTGAAGCCAGCCCCCTGGATAGTTCAGCTCCAGTGTGCTAGCCTTTCCAGAACCTTCTATCCTATATCAGTGTAGCACAAGAGTCAGCAACCTGCAGCTCTGGAGCCACATGTGGCTCTTTCATCCATTTGCTGTGGCTCCCTGTCGCTCAAAATATGTCACAATTGTCAATTTGCAACACCCGCCGGCATGCAATTTATTGAGTTTTTCAATCCCCAGTAGGTTTTGTGGCTCCCGGTGTTTTCTTTTCTATGGGAAATGGATCCAAATGGCTCTTTGAATGTTTAAGGTTGCCGACCCCTGGTGTAGCAGAACAAAGCTGGGAGCCTAACTTGTCTTATTTGTTCATTTATCCTTCATCGTGTTCTCTCCTGTTTCATGAATTGACAAAAATGATTTAACCTGATGAACCTTTGCTCTCCGAGAGCCGACTCACGGTAAATAAATGCCGATAAATATATACAGGTAGTCCTCGACTTACAACAGTTCGTTTAGTGACCGTTCAAAATTTACAAAGGCACTGAAAAAAAGGGACTTATGACCATTTTTCACATGACCATTGCAGCATCCCCATGGTCACGTGATCCAAATTCAGACGCTTGGCAACTGACTCAGATCTATGATGGTTGCAGTGTGCTGGGGTCACGTGATCCCCTTTTGCAACCTCCTGACAAACAAAGGCAATGAGGAAGCCAGATTCACCTAACAATGATGTTACTCATTTTAACAAGTGCAATGGTTCACTTAACAACTGTGGCAAGAAAGGTTGTAAAATGGGACAAAACCCACTTAGCAACACTTAGCAACATAAATTTTGGGCTCAATTGTGATGGTTAAGTCGAGGACTACCTGTACATAGGAGAGGTTTGGCGGCTGGTGGTTCCCCAGCATACCTCTGCTTCAGGATTTCATTACTTATCCAGCCTTCCCTTAACCACCAGTGCTACTGCTGTAATATAGCTCAACCATTAGCAGACAGATGAGGGCCAGCTTCATTGTCCCTGCAACCTTTATTTCTGATACCTCTTGCTGAGGTATGATTATTGCCTTAAATTTGTTAGGAGAGTAGAGAGCTGAGTGCAGTCCTCTCTGCATTTTCCTGGGAATAAGTCCCACTGCAGTGAGTGCGAACCACTTCTAAGCACACAGACCTGGGTTGGATTGTATAGTATGACAGGAACAGGCTGGACGAAAACAGAAATAGCACTAGCACTATATACTATATACTGCTTCATAGCCCTCTCTAAGCGGTTTACAATCAGCATATTCCTCCCAACTATCTGGGTCATCATTTTACCCACCTCGGAAGGATGGAAGGCTGCTGGCAAATCGGCAGAATTAGCCTACAATACTGTGTTCTAATCACTGCACCATGATGGCTCATTAAGATCTGCTGGTAATTTTTTTATGAGGATTTACAACAGATTGATAAACTGAACCCAGATGGATTAACGATTGCAACTAATGATATTTCTCCGTAAAACTGTGTTGTTTTAGGAAGACTGTTTCAGGGAAAATCAAATACGAATTGCTGTGTATAAATTCTCAAGCTGAAATCAAATTCCTGGGTGGAGCCCAGGATTCAAAGATATCCTGTCTTTAGTTTTATGTATTCGAAAGTTCCTTGAGCCATCTTGCTCTGGGATGGATGGAGGAAAGGATGCATCAATCCTGAAGTCTGCCTATCCCCACCTTAATAATGTAAGACACAGACAGGCAGGTGTAGATGACAGAATAATAGAGATGGAAGGGATTTTAGAGGTCTTCTAGTCCAACCCCCTGCTCAGGCAGGAGGCCCTATACCAGGGGTGCCCACACTTTGTCAGCTTGTGAGCTACTTAGGAGATGAGAAGGGAAGTGCTCGCCCCCACCCTTCTGCGCATGCGCACACTCCTTCCCCCACGCTTCTACGCACACTCGCGTGCTCCCCCCTACCCTTCTGCGCATGCGCACGCTCCCCTTACGCTTCTGCGCACGGTCCCTCCACTCGCCATGCGATCTACGCTCACTCCCTTCGCGATCGACTGGTCGATCGCAATCAACCAATTGGGCACCCCTGCCCTATACCATTTCAGACAAATGACTGTCCAATCTCTTCTTAAAAACCTCCAGTGTTGGAACACCCACAACTTCTGGAGGTGACTCATTCCACCGATCAATTGTTTTAACTATCAGGAAATTTCTCCTTAGTTCTAGGCTGCTTCTCTCCTTGATTAGTTTCCATCCGTTGCTACTTGTCCTACCCTCAGGTGCTTTGGAGAATAGCTTGACTCCCTCTTCTTGGTGGCAACCCCTGAGATATTGGAACACTGCTATCATTTCACCCCAATCCTTCTTTTCACTAGACTAGACATACCCAATTCCCGCAACTGTTCTTCATGTTTTAACCTCCAGTCCCCTAATCATCTTTGTTGCTCTTCCCTGCACTTTTTCTAGAGTCTCAACATCTTTTTTTTATATTGTGGTGACCGAACCTGGATGCAAACTAGATAATCCAAACATTTCTTTTTGGCTAAATGGCCATTTCTCCCACGTTGGTCCGAATAGCTTCAATTACCACATGGGAAGCAGCTTAACAAGCTTTTATTTGCAAGCTGCCTTACTATCTTTATGATGGAATTAAAAAACAAATAGTCTGAACTTGGTTTTTCCTGACGAGTTCTTTCTCCACACTTTACGATGTTTGCAGCTTAGAAAAGCAACGAAGAAGTGAAAACTTGTTCTCACCTACTGAGGCTTTGGAAAATTAAATACTTATATTCTTTCTGGGATAATTTAAAGTGGGCAATGGTCCTATGCAACACAATCACCCTGGCTTGGGAGCATTCACAAGAACTAGGATACCGAGAAAACATTTCATATTTATATGAATATGGAAAAGTATTTTAAGGAAGTACTTTCTCATAAACAAGAAATATTTTACTTCGCTGCTTTCATCCCAGTTGTAAACCTCCAACTCCTTGTTCTTGGAGAGCTTCATCTTGATGGAATACGGAATCCAGATGTTCTTTAGCTCTTCAATGGAGGTGTAAGAGTGTCCCCCCTCAGCCACTCCTAACTCATTCCTGAAAGCAAAGCAAATGCCAATTGATATCAGAGGTGGAGGGAATTGTCAGTGAACAGGACTGAGCAGCAGACTTTTTTTTTCTGTGCTCAAGCACCCAATGCTGCCAGTCAAAGAAATGAAGCTGATTAGTTCGGCAAGAAATGGCACTAATTATCTCATCATCCGTAATTACAACGGGCCAACTCCATACTCTTTGTGCATAACTGCACTTTTCCATCTGCAGTATAATTGCAATTTTACTGCTTCTGTGTCTTTCTCTGTCCTTTAGTTATGTGTCTTGGTATAATTAAGAACATGGTAGAAGCGGTCACATATTCAATAATAAGACCTATCGTTAAGGAACAGTAGGGTCAGGGCAAACTGTTAGAAAAAGTAGGGAATCCCTGGTTAGAAATAGTACTTACCATTCTCCAACTGCTATTTCTCTACTTTTGGGGAAATCCAGGCAACCCTTCTTCATCATCTTCTTCTTAAAAGCATACTGTCAAAGAAAGGATGAAGCTGAAGCACAGAAATCTAAATCTAAATATCATATACACTGGGTTGTTGTTTTTTAAATTTACCATCAACTCAAGTGGATGTCAATAGATCAAGATAGGATAAGTTCTCCAACTGCTTCTCAATGTGTTGTATGAGGAACACATTTAACTTATTTGCCAATGGCACTCCTAGCTTATTCCCCAAGCTGCTGGCTCTTCAAGGAGGATTATACCATTTGTGTGGAGGATTATACCATTTGTGTGGAGGATTATACCATTTGTGTGAGAGGGGACTGCACCTAAAGAAAAGAATGGCAATAAAAAACAACACATGTGTGCATCTCCCTACCTCAGCTTGCACCTTCCAAAATTCTGCTTCCTTGGAGCTGTTGACTTCACAATTAATGACTAAGACATCTGGCAGACAGCGGATGTTGCGTGTCTGAACCTGGAATGGCAGAGAGAGAGAGATGTTGCATAATAGTGAAGCAATGGCACACATTGAATCTTTGTAATTTTATTTGGTAATGCCTAGTGATTGGCATGCTCTGATCAGACTAAGGATCCCTAGTTTGATCTTTCAGCAGTTGTTGTTTCATAGAAAACCTGATAGCGGGAGCTGAAATTAGGGGAGAGGGGAAAAATACTTTTCTTCTTTAAATTATCTACTTAATATTTTATCTTCAAAATCAATTTACCATAGATCTTGCCATAGATACTGGAATCATACTTCCGCCCGGTCGGCTGTCAATCAAATGCACAATTCCCATTCTCAAAGCAATCGCAGATAGTATGGCTGAATATGCCATATCTAAAGTTTTCTATGCATCAGTGCTACAGACCTCTTATTGCCTTGGGTCTACCCAACGCTTCCCTCGTCACTTACTGTGGGTTGATACTTCTCGCAGTTCTCACACCAGGCCTGAGTGTTCTGTTCCAGACAAATGCTTCTTTTTAATATCTGGGCAAATTCATAATCCATTATTTTATCTGGGAAAGACGGAGGCACAAAAAGAAGGTATTTGTATTGTTGCAAAGACCAGGACATCAAACATCGTGAGACTGAGATACACAGGGAAGAAAATGAACCCTGCTGAAGAAAAGCAGATGGCATCAAGAAATAGTTGCCTAGAAAAGATGAAAAGCCCAGTTCCAACAACTGTCTTCTCAGGGTTTTGTCACTATGACCACCATCCAGGCAAATAACAAATTGTTTTAGGCTCACTTGACAAGAATCAGGCATACATACAATTCACTTCTATCCCTGCACGAGGTCTAGGCATGTTTTAGAAGGGAAGAAATCAGCTTGAAAACTGATTTTTTCCAAAATCTATTTTTTTTAAAATATGAGCAACCTATGGAAATATAAGCAACCCAGTGTTAATTAGTTGCTTCAGTGTTAAATGATATGATTGTTCAATGTATGCATGTCACATTAAAATATAGTCTTTTAAAATTTGTCTTCCTATTCTTCTTACAACCTCTTTTCTTTTTTTGAATCAAGTGTTTTAAAATTTTATGAAAGAGTGGCTTATCTTATTTTTAATCAATCTGGCTTGTTGTTCTTGGACCTGTTTGATATATGAGTATGGTACAAATTATTTAAATTAGGGCAGACAAGCTAGTCTTGCTTGTTCATGCAAGCTAAACAATTTTATCTATTCAATCAATCAATCAATCAATCAATCAATCAATCAATCAATCAATCAATTGTATTATGCTTTAGAAACCTGGGATTGAGAAACCAAAATTCTTGTTTCAATCATTCTATGAACTTGGCATGTTTCCTTCAGCACATTTATATTTTCTCAGTGTAAAATGAAAAGTATCACTATAAAAAGGCAACAGAGGTGGTTTGAGTAACAAGGTAAAAATGGCAAAGCACATGAGAGAAACTGCTACAAAAATTAAGTAACAGAAGGCCCCCTATTTGTTATCCAGAATTTAATTTAGCTCAACCAAACAGATTCCAACAACTAAATATCTTGAGATATAATTTGAGATGTTAAGACCATAAATCTTAACATCTCAAACCATATCTCAAGATAGTTAGCGAAATGTTTGGTTAGTGAAATGAGTGAATATGTAGGAGATGAGCCCAAGGGAAGGGTCAAGCATGTCATCAATCTCAAGTCGTTTTGTGCTCACAAGGGATCTAAGTCCAGCCCACCTTGAATTCCGTTGACTCTTATCTATCATAATTTGCTTTGACTGTTAGTAGTTCAGATTCTTGTAGAGAACGTTAGCATGCGATAAACCTGTATCTGAACCGCCTTGCTTCCTCATTTCTTGTGCCTGATGGAATAGGTTAGAACTTTTTTAACAACTGACTTTGACGCTCTAGGAATATTTTTATTATATTTAAAAAACTTTTAGTCCAATTTTCTCTAAAAGACAGGGGTTCAGGCACTATGAATCACAAAAGGTAGTTGGAAAACCTCAAGCCCTTCACATTTGCTGTCCCACGTTTTGAGAAAAGACAAATCCAGTTCCATTCAATATCATATTTACTCTTATCATTATTATTACTTCTGAAACCTCCATACCATGGTTCTCAGGATAAGAGAGAGTAAAGAGGAGAGTAGAAGAGACTCGGACTGTCTCTTTGCCACAGCGGCACATACTGCAATTCTCCACTTCACAGCTGAAAAGCTGCCCAATGACCGAGTCCCCAGAAGATCCAAAATTGCTAGAAGAAACACAACTAGATCAGTAGAGCATGTCATGAGATGATATTCAGGAGCACAAGGCCAGGGCAGACAGACTTCTGCTTGTTTTTTCACCCCTATATTCTCAAACTCTATTAATGAGTCAACCACAAAACAATAAGCCAGGAGAATTAAATGTGTGCACATAACTCAGACCAAGCCGTAACAATTACAGTTTAGCTCAGTGTTTCCCAACCTTAGTCATTTTAAGATATGTGGACTTCAACTCCCAGAATACCC
>JAOYMU010000098.1:23950843-23962471 GCA_025802295.1 Psammodynastes pulverulentus
GTAGGGTCCCCTGCTTGTGCGGGGGGTTGGACTAGATGACCTACAAGGTCCCTTCCAACTCTGATTATCTGTTATCTGTTAACCTCCAAGATGCCAAAAAGCAAACTTCATAGCTACTGGTGCAACCCATATCAAATAGTATCTTGCCCTGTTTCTTATTCAAACAGCACATATTGTGCTAAATCTGTCCATTCACATATCATCTTCTTTTGCACTTCCTTCACAGTCTGTACTTTCATAATGAGACATGTTATGTAAATCTCATTAATTACATGCCAATTTAGAAGGTCTCAATGAAATCCTCATCAGTATAAATGCCACCATCTGCTGGTGACATTTTTGTAAAAAGCATTCATGAGTGGGTGGTTCTGTGAAGTAAGCCCACTGTGCTCAGTGTAATAAACCTTTGCCCTTAATTGAGAACTTCAATAATGATAAACTCTATACCAAATATATAAAGCACAATAATTACAGATTATTGAACCAAGGCACCAGTAGAAAAGGAAGCACAAGGATTTTTATTTGAAGATTTGATTCATATATCCTATAACCTTTCAGGAAATTGTAGAACAACATTTCTTAAAACAGAAAAAAAAATGATAAGTTACAGATATAATGTGACATTAATGTATTAAATCAGTGAAAGGTTCCGTTTTCTGAATTAAGTGGGAAAGAAACATCAATGGCCACCATCTATTTAGTATACAACATCATTTATTATTTAAGGAAAGCTCCAGAGTCTAACCACATTGGGACTGTATCTCATGTCAGCTCTGGATATGATGCATGATGATAACAAAAGCTGGCAGTTAGTGCATTTGCCAAGTTAAACAAAAACAAGCAAACAAAAACATCTGGTGCTTTTGGAAAAGCAAAACTTTCCTCTGAAACTCAATGGTACATTTACACACCTCTGAGTTTAGCCTATTCTTCTTGCTGAGAAAGTTGTAGAATCACAGATAACTTGTGTGTGCCAGAAGATCTGAAAAGCTTCTAATTTCCAATGTTATTCCTTCTCTCACATGCTCAATTGCATTTTTCTGGAACTCCAGCAGGTTCCCAGTGTCATTTTGTTCAAAGTCCTGAGAAAGAGTAATATAATTGTAATGATAGAAATTTAGTATTACACCATTTTTCCTTTGCATATTTCACGAACAATGTGCACCATAATTTAAACAAACCAAATCTAGCTACATGGCCAAATCAAATAATACCGCAAAGATGGTAACTGGACTCTTCAAGTGGCCCTTAACTTCTGAATGTCTGGAGAAGTGTTTCTTAAGCTTGGCAACTTGACAATGTGTGATCTTCAACTCAGCATGGCTGATGGGGAAATCCTTGGAGTTGAAGACCACACATCTTCAAGTTGCCAAGATTGAAAAACAGTGGTTTGGAGATTGGAGCCATCTAGTGGCTGATTTTATAAGATATTAATGTTACCACGATCAGATTATTACGATACAATATCATACACAAATTCTCAAGCACTGATTTAATATGCTCAAGATTTAATATTCTTTATATCCTGAATTGATTTGGGGCCTGTCTATAGAAAAAGATGGGGCATAGAAATTTCTCATGCACTAAAACTAACTGGTTATTTTAAAAATACACCTATTAATTAAACTGGGAAAATATAATGCAATAAGTCCTGAAGCCCCGACTTTTTTGTTAGGTGTGGAGGGTTAATGGACACTTCTAAAAAATTTAAATAAAGTAGCAACTGTCATTGAATATCCCTTTTTGAGCATCTTAAAATTTGGTGATATAATTTAACAATTTATTTTAAAAGAACTGCATTATTTGAAGCAAGTTCATATTTTCTTTTTCATCAGGATTAATATTATAAAGTATAGAATGCATTAAAATTATAAATTGTTAGTAAAATGGATGATTAAGGTGATTTTTTAGTATATTCTAATAGAAAATGATGAACCTTACATGGAAAATGCACATGAGGATTCTTCTTGATATATTCCCACCTTGTGTGTGGGAAATTAATTTGTCTCCACTACTCACAAACAGTTCCATTATATTGATTTCTATAAGAAAGAGATAACAGTGTCTCATGATTCAAACACCATGGCTGGCTTTAACTTCAGGTAATAAATACAAAACAGAAGTAAAACAGCCATGCAAATAGTCTATCACAGGTCAAAAGCAATGAAGGCTAGATGGAATTTGAATCACAAATTCCTAAAGTTGTTAATAAGACACTGAATACATATTGACGCTGGGAATATCATTTAACCGATATAAAATCAGAAAATATCTCAATAAAATCTTTGATACAAAAAACACGTCAACAGTTTGTGGGAGAAGATAATGATATATCATACAGTCTGTTCACAAGTACCTTTTAAACATCGGAAATAAACATGCAAAACTTAAATAAAACATGGTACATGAATCATGCCCTTGCTTGATTACGAACCAGAAGATGTTCTCAAGATAAAATGGCTGTTGAAGGTGACCTGAAATGTTCAGCTGGCACTGAATCCAGCTACCTGCCTGCTGACCACCAGAAATGGATGTAAAAGAATGATACTATGGTGTGGGAACTTCATTGGCTGCCTATTTCAATCCAGTGTATATGTTAGAATATCTCCTATAAAGGCCTCTACAGATTGGGTCCTTGTTACCATCACAACTATGGCTTCCAGATAGTCTGCCCACCCAATATATATAACTCAAGAGTAGATGTTACAGGTTGGCCATTGCTTAGGACACTGGCCTGACCTATTATCTTTCCAGTGACAGCCCATTGCAATGACCAATCTTGCCCACCCCAGATCAGGATAGGCTTTCCTTTAATATCTTTCATGATGGGAATCAAAATTATGCTTTTCTGCAGAGCCTCATGGGAGAGAGCAGTAAATCGGAATTTGCTTAAGTATCAGCATTGCTGATTATGATTTTATGTTGATTATGGACATTTATTGGCTGAAACTGTAAGTCAGTGGTGGTTTCCTACAAGTGTTGCCAGTGGTTCGCTGAGTGTGCATGCGTACGCACTCCCCCTCCCTTCCACACATGCGAGCACCTACCAGTGCACACCTACTACGTACGTGTGGGCCGATCAACTGAGAGAACTCTTTGATCCTCTCAACTTATCAGCGCAGTTTTTTTAGCTACCGATTTGGCCAAACTGGCAGCTTTTTTAGCTACCTGAATTGGTAGCCATTTTGTAGCTACCAGTTCGCCCGAGCCGGTAGCCATTTTTTTGCCACTGGTTCGCCTGAACCGGTGCAAACTGGTAGAATACCACCTCTGCTGTAAGTCATCCTAAAGTGATAAATTGGGTGACATGCAAAAATCTAAAATAACAGGAACAATTAAGCAAATATCAGATTAGGAAGATCATAAATGTAGAAGTAATTTTAGCTATCTGAATTGATAGCTCTGTTATTTCTTGTGACTCAAACAGACCAGAGAAGCAATTCCTTTTCAAGCCAGGGTGGGATAAAGTGTTAGTTGGTTGTATGAATGAACTACCATATTGAATTTACTTTGCACTCTTCGGATACACTTTTGGCATGTTTTAAGCTGTAATCAAATTTTGTTTTAGTAAAAAGAAAAACATAAATTTTGTCTCAATGAATGATTTAGAGATAAATTCTATGCATTTAAGAACCCAGCAAGACATAATGCTCCCAGGACAGTTTGATGGTTGCTTCAAACTTTAAGGTTGTCCAGTAAAATTGTTAAGTTAATGGATCCATAAAATGGAAATGTATAAGATATTTTTGAATTTGCAGTGATGGTCAAAGAAAAAAAAATCAACTGCTCAACAATGAATGTTACACATACTTGGGATGGCATAGAAGTCATTGGTACAAAAAAAGCCCATAGCTCAATCTGTTGTTCAGAACTCCCTGTTTAGTTATCCAAAGCTTATCTAAAGTTTTTTTTTCACACATCATTTGTTCCTTTCACAAGGAACAGAACTTAACAGTGAACCACCTGGCAAGTTGGTCACGCAGCATGACTTTTACATTATAATCATCTCATCATGAAGCTGAAAATAGCATCGCACAGAAGCCTTAAAACAGCAATACTGCAGGGAGGAAGACAATACCAAACTCCTATAGACAGCCTACACATTGCCATTTTGAATCTCATTAACTGAAATTCAAAAGCCTCGGGGAACCAGACATCTGCATCTCTGCCAAATGTTGCCTAATACTGTGGCAATATGTTTACTTTTTGTATTAGCTTCCCATATGGAGGATACAATGAACTCTAATGATACAGTCTAACTAAAATCAAGTCCTGAAGACTTTAGTTTGATTTCCAGAAGGAAGTTAAATATGACCCTCCATCAGTAACACAGTGTGATTGACTTTAGCTAGAACATTCCTTGAATTCATTTGAATTCAAAGCTGGACTATCTACCACAAATCTGGCTTTTGTAATAAGGTGTAGTGATTCCTCCTGGCCCAAGGGTGCACTCAGGGTGCTAAGATTGGATGAGCCTGAAATTATATGACTTTTATTGTTTTCAATTTGGAGGGCATTTTAAGCAGATGGAATGGAATGGAATGGAATGGAATGGATTGGAATGGAATGGAATGGAACAGAATGAAATGGAACAGAATAGAATTCTATTCTCACAAAATTTCTGTCTCTCATAGTAACTGTCATTTTCAAAATTTTGATATACCAAAAAGTATTCCAAAAGTTAGAATACTTCTTTGTGCTGTTCCTCCATTACCAAAGATTTAATCTCCTAATTCAGCTCATCACTATCTTTTTTCTGATTAAGTGAGTAAATTTCCAAATATGAGTTATATCTCCTTCTTCTTGTCTTCCTCCTCCTCCCTCCAGAAGGATACATTATGAAATATTTGACTTTTACCAAATTACTAAGATTTTTTAAATTTGTTATCTTTGTGGCACGGAATGTCAGAAAAAAAGGAAGACATAACTATGGGGTTGTACTCTAATAAATGGCATCATCAGTCCATCGAATACATTTTGTGTAAATGGGAGATTCTGTTGGCACAATGAAATGATTGTCTAGGAGATCACAGTAATTAACTGGGGCCTACTGACATTTTAAAATGGATATTTAAAGCCTGAGAAACTTGGAAATGTTGGTAACTAAGATACTTGATTCTTTAAATTTGCTATCTGAAGAAGATACTTTATTTTCCTGCACAGAAAAGTGTATTATTTGTTACTGTATTGATGAGTTTTAAAATGATAGTATCTTTATGACAAACTTTCATTATAATTATAATTAAAGTTCAAGTACTTGTGAAGTAGGAAAATTCCAAATATGAGCTACATCTCCTTCTTCTTGTCTTATATTAGACCAGACAATGGGATAATCTTTCATAGAGGCTGTCACCTCTGATCAGGGCCAAATTAATACATACCTGTAATATGTTTATGGAAAAAAGAAAGCATATTTTCCTCTTACACCTTGCCAAACATAACATGAAGATGCTTTTCCTAATATTTTGAATTGTCAATGACAGGGTCAAGCAAAACATTTGACAAACATTCAAACAGCATTTTTTTTTCCAAAAGCCAATGCCATTCACATTTGCAAAAGCCATAAATCACAATAGAATAGCAAAGAGATTTATGTATATTTCAAATTGTGAAATTTGTTAGGAAGAAGGAAATCTTTTCTAAACTTACTTCCTAAAAATCAGTCATCCAAAGGGATTGTGATTCCCTGGCAGGAGAACTTTTATTAACAGCCACAGGCACTTCCCTCCCAAGTAAAATTAATACCTTTCAGGCATGTGTTTCACTTAAATTATAAAAGACAGAGGGGTTAAATTTTCTTTTTCTGCATCTACTTTCTGACCTACTTCCAGAACTGCATCTTACAGTGCATTCAGAAAGAATTCAGAGTTGTCTTCACTTTTGTCAATTTTGTTATGCTGCAGCTTAATTCTACAGTTGTTGAAATTCATTTTGTTTCCTCATTACTCTACACTTAGCACCCCATAATGACAAAGTGAATACAGAATTTTAGAAAGGTCTGTAAATTTATTAAAAAGGAAAAAAAAACCCTGAAATATCACATTGACATAAGTATTCAGACCCTTTACAACATGTGAAATTTAGCTCTAATGCCTCCCATTTCTCTTGATCATTGCTGACCTTTTTCTACACCTTGAATGGAGTCGACCTGTGGTAAATTAAATTGATTGGACGTGATTTGGAAAGACACGCACCTCTCTATAGAAGGCGTCACAGCTGACAATTCACACTGTAGCAGAGCAAAAGTCATGAGGTCAAAGAAACTGCCTGCATAGTTCAGAGGCAGGATTATTGCAAGATACAGATGTGAGGAAGGCTGCAATAAAATTTCTGCTGCACTGAAGGTTCCTAAGAGCACAGTGGCTCCATAATTCTCAAATGGAAGACATTTGGTGCAACCAGGACTTTTCCAAGAGCTAGTCGCCCAATCAATTTAATTTACTACAGGTCAACTCCATTCAAGGTGTAGAAACATGTCAGCAACGATCAAGAAAAATGGGAGGCACTAGAGCTAAATTTCACATATTGGTGTGTAAAGGGTCTGAAATACTTATGCCAATGTGATATTTTGTTTTTTTTCTTTTTAATAAATTTACAGACATTTCTAAAATTCTGTTTTCACTTTGTCAGTATGAAGTACTAAATGTAGATTAATGAGGGGAAAATGGGTTTCAAGAACTATGGAATCAGGCTGCAGCATAACAAAATTGATAAAAGTGAAGGGGTCTAAATACTTTCTGAATGCAGATTTATATAGCACTTCATTTTGCTTTAAAGCCCTCTCTAAGCGGGTTACAGAGTCAGCATATTGCCCCCAACAATCTGTGTCCTCATTTTACCCATCTCAGAATATGGAAAGCTGAGTCAACCTTGAGCGGGTGAGAATTGAACTGCTGGCAGATGGCAGAATTAGGCTGCAATACTGCATTCTAACCACTGCGCTATCGCAACTATATAACCCATAACCTTGCTTAGTTCAGGGGTCTTTTGCATTCTTTTGGGGCAGTGCGCAGTTCATACTATAGTTGTGCATGCCAGTAAAAGTTACTTTGCTCCATCTGTAAGTTTTGGTTCCTTATTGAAGTGGGCATTTCTCCTACAAGAATTTCTTACCAGATGTGTGTACATGTGTGTTTCTCTCTGTGTGCTTGTGTGTAATTGTGTGTGCGTGCATATAATCAGTTGCCAGGTTTCAGTGAGGAGTTCCTTGCTGCAACTGATAAAAGCTCATTTGTACACACAGAATTTAAACAAGTTCCCACATAATGGGGCCAGTCAGAAGCCTGCCCAAGGATGATAAGGAAGGTATCCCTCTGCAAGGGAGATGGTACTCATTTTTAAATACATGCTAAGAGGCAGGCCTAACTATGAAAGGACGTATGATTTAAGCCATAATATTCCCTTGACATCAGTAGCTTTTTCCTTTTGATTTCAGGAAGCTCTTTGTTGCCTTCTCTGTGGTTGAGAATAAGAGAGCAAAGAAAATCAAATAAAAAAAGATAAAAGAGAACAATGTAAATCAAATGAAAGCCTTGTGAATGTAGAAAATACGAGTTTTGCTCTGTTTCCAAATTCTGTCAGCATAAGACGAAAATAATTACCGTATGAGTTTCATAGCTGAATGAAAGCAAAGGGGATGTGAAACAAAGGGGGGGAAATGTCAGAATGAGACAAATGTTGTAAACAAACAAAGCCGGGAAACATCTGTAGAGTTTTAGAAACTCTATAGCATAATTCAGCTCAGTCCAAAAAGTAGTGAAAAGCAGAAAGCATTTGCACAAATACAGGAGAGATCCTTGGTGCCGTTGAACTGCCCAGGTTTTAGATTTTACGAAGGAATTCCCATTTTCCTTGATTATTTAAGGGGCTAATCCTATAGAAATACTGCATAGGGGCTGTTGGAAACTGCAAACCTCCTTAGTACAGTAAATAGAAAGAAAATCTAATTAAAAATACTACTTCTGGAATGTAGTAGGCTTTCCCAAGTTTCTAATGGCCAAATAGCAAAAGAAATCCAGGTAGGCCTCTATTTACCACCACAACTGAGCCCAAAATTTGTGTTACTGAGACAGTTAAAGTGAATTTTGCCCCATTTTACGACCTTCCTTGCTACAGTTGTTAAGTGAATCAGTGTAGTGGTGAAGTTAGTAACGTGGTTGTTAAGTGAGTTCGGTTTCCCCATTGACTTTGCTTGTCATGAGGTCTCAAAAAGTGATCACATGACCTTGGGACACTGCAACCACCATAAATATGAACCAGTTGCCAAGCGCCTGAATTTGGATCAGATGATCACAGGGAGGCTGCACCGATTGTAAGTGTGAAAAAAGGTCATAAGTCACTTTTTTCAGTGCCATTGTAACTTTGAACGGTCATTAAATGAACTGTTGTAAGTTGAGGACTACCTGTATATCCCGAAAATTCTGTTTGTTCTTCCCCCCTCTCCCTCATCCAATTCAGGACTGCACAACTCTTGATCTAGGTTTCTTCCAAGTTGGCAAAATCTTCCTGCCTCTGGTGCTGCAGGTCCACATTCTATCAACTACTGGGTGATTTGGGCGAGTCATTCTCCCTCAACCCAGCCAACTTTACGGAATTGTTGTTGTGAGGCATATAAGAAGGTGGGGTTGCCTTAATGTTCTATAGCCATGATGGCGAACCTATGGCACGTGTGCCAAAGGTGGCCCGCAGAGCCCTCTCTGTGGGCATGTGCATCATTGCCAGCTGCTCTTATGGTTTCTGAAGCTGGAAAATGGCCAAAAAACAGGCCGTTTGGGGGGCTTTTTCAGGCTGCTTTGGCCTGCAAAATGGCCTGAAAAATGGTCCCCCAAATGCCCCAAAACAGGCATATGTGCACTGGCCAGCTGCTCGTAGGGTTTCCAGCACTCACACGCGCATACACACGTGTTCTGGTTTGGGCACTCGGTGCCGAAAAGGTTTGCCATCACTGTTCTATACCAAATGTGGGATATAAATCAAAACACGAAAACAAATGAACAAATAAGGAGAGCTAGTGTGGTATAATGGTTAAAGCTAGAAACCAGATCATGAGTTCTAGTCCCGCTTTAGGCTGGGTGAGTCCTTGGGCCGTCCCTCTTTTAGTTCTAGGAAGAAATAGTTCTAAGAAGGAGCCAAGGGCAGATCGCTTCCTCAATCTTTCCAAGCCCAGACAGTTGTCAGGAGTCTGATTTGAACAACCTGAATCACAAATTTTCCTCATTCCTCCTGGGCTCTATTGTGAACATTGTTAGCAGAATTGCTAAATTTATAAACAAGACAGTTTAGTAAGTATCTGTTATACTGAAGAGATTTGGGTACTGCATAAAAGCAATGCATTTATCTAAACAATCCTTTTTTATTTAGCACCTATGTACTTTTGTTATTGTATTTCCTTTTATCTATATTTCATCTTGCAAACAGACTTCCAATTTTACCTTTATTTTATTGCTTTTGATATGGCTGTGAGACTGATCCATAAGAAACCAGAACTGACTCAAAAGGTAAAAACCACACACAAAAATTAAATTAGTAGATGTCCGACAGTCTGACAGAGAACAAGCAGAGAATGGGAAGACAGGTGCAGGGAATTGCAGCTCAGTATTTTCTTTCTGAAAATTAAATCTGAAAGCCAGGAAAAAGTCTTTTAAGGTTGGATTTACTGGCTCACCACAGTGTGATGCAGTTTCTGCCCAACTTCTTGAAAATGAAACTTAATTTCCCCACACCCCCAACTCCTAGCTGAAACAGTTATTTGATCAACCTGTGCCCAAGCAGGAATATAAACCAAACGAATCTTAATCTTTTTTGCTAGTTTCACAACCCAAACTCTGGTCTGTGACTCTCACCAGCCAGCCCTTGGCACCCAAGCAAGGTTTTGTAGTCGTGCCTTCCCCTCCCACATCCACAGAGGCTCCATGCAGCATCCTACAACCATGGTTAGAGCAGCTGGCTGAAAACAAGCCCATCACCTTTTTCCAGCATCACGGCCAGCCGTTTTGACCGAACTAGAAGGGAGAGAGAGGGGTGCCCTTCACAACCTCTGGTTGCCCCTCCTCCCTTCAAATTTCTGCTTTACTGTGTCCCGCTTGCCAACAGCCAAAGCAGAAGCATCCAAGTTGCCTGGAACTGTGGGTGCAGGAAGTGGGAAAAGAAATGGAAAAGTAACAAAAGCCATGCCGAAGTGGAACCGACCCGCTCGATCAAATAAGGAAGCCGGGTAGGTGGGCGGTAGACGGGAATAATTCAGGGAGAAGCCAGCCACACACACCCGCAACAACTTCAGGGCAGTTTTCTTCAGCCGAATACCCTCCATTTACCGCTTTTCTGGAGAATTTTGCAAAGTCTTTTGGGCTTAGCTAAGATGAATTTCCACAATCTTGTCATCCCCTCCACCCCCTCCCAAAAGGTGCACGAGGGAAAGACCGACTTGATTTTTTTGCAAGCCGGATTTTCGACCCCTTCTTTTTTTCTTACTTTATATTTGCTGCTTCCCTCCAAACGGACACGCCTTCCTACACTTTCACTGGCCGGCTTTAAAACGCTCCGGAGTGGTCACGCATCTCTGAACCCTGCAAGAACCCTGCACCTCCCCTCCGCCGCGAAGCCGCTACCTGCCGAAAGAAGCCGCCGCCGCCGCCGCAGATGCTCTTCCTCCCGGGAAAGTTACGCTATTGTAAACAGTGCAATTCAAGCTCTTGGCGAAAAACTGGCCCCTTCTGCGCAGGCGAGACGGAGGGAAGCCCCGCCCACCCTTTCCGTGATTGGACGAAAGTCTGAGCTTTCGTCTAGAAGCGGAGGGAGTAGGTGCTGTTCGAAGAAGAGCCGACTTTGGAAGCTGGGCGATTTCGATTTCCCAGGAATGATGTCAGCAATGGGGGCGGGGACCTTGAAAGGATTATGTAAATAAAGTGCACGCCGGCTATTGGCTGACGGAGTTGCAAAGCGTGTGTTGACTTTCCCGGTTTGAGGCTGCGCGGTTGATGGCTGTGCTGGGGTAGAAATTTATCGGATCTGAGTCTGGAGGGAAGATTCTGTCTTGAAATGAATTAAATGCGTATTTCAGCTCTCTTCCCTCGTGTGAGCGTTTAATGGCAGCGCGGGATTCCCTGCCATTATATAGATTATATCATTGTTATAAAGATGTTTGTTTTCCATTTCTTCAGCCATTCCTTACCCTCATGGTTAGCCTTTTAATCGTGTAATGGGTAGGAACCATTTATTTATTTACTTTTTTTTAAATCCGTTCTTTATTATTTTATCAGTAACTATATAATATATATAGTGACTTAGGCGCCAGGCTAGAAGTCAGGAGACCATGAGTTCAAGTTCTGTCCTAGCCATGAAAGCCAGCTGGATGACTTTGGAGCAGTCACTTTCACCCCAACCTTCCTTACAGGATTGTTGTTAGGGAGAAAATAGGAGGAGGAACGAGTATTGGATATATTCACTACCGTGTGTTATTTATAAAAACAATAAAGGCAAGATGCAAATAAACATATAAGTAATCCTCATTCCTCCCATTTTTCCTACAACCGTGATGGTGAACCTATGGCACGCATGCCGGAAGTGGCATGCAGAGCCATCTCTCTGGGCACACCAGCCATTGCCTGTTGCTCTTCTGGGTTCCAGTAC
>JAOYMU010000098.1:24160596-24170947 GCA_025802295.1 Psammodynastes pulverulentus
GGTATTCTGGGAGTTGAAGTCCACATATCTTAAAATGACTAAGGTTGGGAAACACTGCTGTAAGCCGCCTTGAGTTGCCTTGGAAGAATAGGCAGCAATATAAATTCAATAAATAAATAAAAATAAATAAATAAATAAATTAAGGTAGGGTGTCAGTTATTCATTTGGAACAATGCTTTTCATCCCACTGAGTTAATTCATCTGTTATCTGTTATCCATGCACCCATGGAAAATGGACTAAATTTTACAAGAAAAACAACCCTGTAACCCCCAACAGCAGACTTAAGGAGAACATTCCGTTGGGTGTGTTTACAATTTTTTGGAAAAAAAAACCTTTTTATTTGCCATGACACATGGGTACCTCATACTCTTTCCTTTCAAGTCCTTAGGGTACAGATCTTGAATATAAAGTGCTCATAACAATTTTGAGAGCGAGGTACAGAATAGTCCAAGAATTTGAACACCAGATGGCTTGCCCTAGGAATGCATCCAGCTAGTTGGTGTCCATTTCGAGTTGACTCTCCTAAATCTATCTGGCTAATGCTCCCTCTTAGCCAGAGGTCTGCAACCTGCAGCTCTGGAGCCACATGCGGCTCTTTTGGCCCTCTGCTGCAGCTCCCTGTCGGCTGATCTCACCACTGGCTGGCCCCACCCCTCCCCTCCTCATCATTCCTCGCCTGGCCTGAGAAGGTAAGGATGATGGCGGAGGATGGAGACTCGCTTCATATTCCAGAGCAGGAGGTGACTGGGTGGAAGTGAGTGCCATCGAGTTGGCCACGCCCACTCAGTTACACCGGTTGTTAAATTATTGCCTCCTGGTGTTTTCTTTTCTGTGGGAAACGGGTCCAAATGGCTCTTTGAGCGTTTAAGGTTGCAGACCCCTGCTCTTAGCAATCACTGATCTGTCCACCCTTCCTGAAAAGGGGGCACCTGTGTTAGCTTAGGACACTTAAGACTATAACAGGCGGTGGGCTTCTCCTGGCTTTGCGAGGCTATTGCCCCTGATAAATGCTTTACCAGGATGAAGATAATAATGAAGTTGTTACAAATGCTTTAGTCCAGAGCTCAAGCTGCCTCATCAAACCTGGCTATCTAAAAACTGTTCAGGTGAGACGGATCTATATGGCTGAGAGGGGGAATTCATGCTCCTTTGAGGAATACTAAGCTGTCATGCTAGTGGCTGATCAAATAGTTAAGCGTAGATCTGAGCTGAGGCTGTCACGTATGTGAGATAGTTGTGATATTTTATAAAACTGGGTGACCTTGTGGATGTTCATTTATACTTCCTCATCCTGTCCTTGGAAAATATAGATCGGCACAAGGGAGATCCTGTCCAAAAGTATGAGCCCGGACATAGGAAATCCAAGACAGAAAGAGGAAATATTGGTTATATCTTTCTCTTGACGGGGCTTAGTCTGAAGATTTCATAAAGCTCCAGTTGGCCTCCTGTCAGCAAGCTGCAAGGCTTCCCATAGGAAAAAAAAAGAGACATTTGTTCCATTTTAAATCAGTCACTAAGCTTTTCCCACACTGAGGCCTCTGGGATGTGTGGTGGAGAGGTTACCTTTCTGAATTACCAACCAATCTTCTCTGAAGTGCTGTTACAGCGTATCTACCAGTAACCTAGATAGAATTTTTTTTTAGTGTCTGTGTATATATAGGAAAATGTTTTCTTACAGGTTTGAAGGTCTTCTCTTTAATGGGGGAAAGGCATGAATAATCTCCTTCCCTTAAAAGAACCTGGATTTATATGGGACTCTTCTGAATGAATTTTGCTTTTGGAATAAAGCAAACTTTTCTGGAACAACATGCTGAATCTTCTGGGTTGGATACCTAAATCTTAGATACATACACACCCATCCTATATATAATACATATAATTTTGCACATAGTCTGGGCTTAACGCCTATTCTGTACTGGAATAGGAACTTTAGCACATTTTATATGTTCCTATTTACTAATTACAGGTCGTCCTCGACTTACGACCACAATTGAGCCCAAACTTTACATTGTTAAGTGAGACATTCGTTCAGTGAGTTTTAGCCCATTTTACGATCTTCCTTACCACTGTTGTTAAGTAAATCACTGCAGTTTTTAAGTTAGTAACCCAGTTGTTAAGTGAATCTGGCTTCCCCATTGACTTTGCTTGTCAGAAAGTCGCCAAAGGGGATCACATGACCTTGGGACACAGCAACAGTCATAAATATTGGTTGCCAAGCATGTGAATTTTGATTATGTGACCATGGGGATGCTGCTAAGGTTGTAACTGTGAAAAATGGTCATGTCACATTTTCAGTGCCGTTGTAACTTTGAATGGTCACTAAACCAACTGTTGTATTGGTTTTTCTCTCTTTTTAAATCTTGTAAGAAACGAGAGTGTTTCATCTATTGAAAGAACCTCAGCTGGATTTGAATAATAATACATTCACACCCTTCTCTATCAGCCCATGGGCTAGCAATCAGTACAATAGACCAGGAGTCTCCAACCGTGGCAACTTTAAGACTTGTGGACTTCAATTCCCAGAATTCCTCAGCCAGCTTTGCCATCTTTCTGGGGATACTCCATCTTTCTGGGGATTCTCTCACTGCTGAATTGAAATGTTCTCTGGCCATTGTTGAGTCAGCAAAAAACGCTCGGCTTGTGTGAAATATGCATCCTATTGGCAATCCCTATCCTGTCTTTATTGTCTCTGTTTCAATCCTCTGCCTTCCTTCAGCCTAACAGGTTTTATACACCTTGAGGCGGTTCTTGGACAGTGCCAGATCAAGAGGGGGAAAATACTTCAAAACCTGTTTCGGCTAAGCATCTTCACGCCTGCCTCCCTTGCAGGGTGGAGATGAGAGGAACATGACATCATGCAGACATAGCAGGAAAAAGATGCCTACGACCTCCCATTGGGGAGTTGCAGAAATTTGCTGAATTGCAACCTTCCCCATCACTTGCTAGATTGGACTGCTGGGAGATTTAGTTCACGTTGACTTTCTACAGCAGTTAAAAGGGAAAAAAAACACTGGTTGAAGAACTAGAGATGATGGCATGCTGGGCAAAGAGAGGGTATCATCCAAAAGATTGATCGAAAGAATAGAGAAATCGGCTGGCTTTTCAAAGAGAAAAAATGCCTCTAGCTAAAGTTTCTATCTCTATATGACTGATTAATCATCTTCTTCATCAGCACCGAGAGGGTATTTTAAATGTCCCTTCTTCTGGAAGTGCTTTTAAAAAATCAGTAGAATTTCTCCCAAGACTTTAGCAGAAGTGAGATGAGACAGCAAACATGTCCAGGCCAACTTAACGATAGCTATAGGGAAAGGCTGCACTTTTTTTAAATGTAGGCTTGCTTTTGGTTCAGAGTTGTTCAGAAATGTCTTTTAAAAATAGTCTCATAGCATGTTGGACTGAGAAATTATTTGTGACAAATCTTCAAGTGTAGTTTATATTACAAATGGAGACAGTGGTTTATGGTAATTTTGCATTATTCCTCCATTGTGAATAGGAATGGGCCTGATGCAAAGATTATAGTTTACAACAACCCCAAAATAACGATCCCTTGTTACAGTTTGGGGGACTATGTTTGGAAAGAGCAAATTTATAGTAGGACTTCAATATACTTGACTATTAATATCTCAATCAAGTTCAGACATGGTTGATATATTCACCCATCCCATAGATACCCCATCATGATTTCATCTTATTCGGTTACTGATTATATTTCCTAATTGCAGGCCAGCTAGCAGTATAAGAAAGAAGCCTCTTGTTCCACTGATTTGGGACTAAGATTTTAAATATTTAAAAACAAAAACAAAAACAATATACCCTGAATATTATATGAATGGAATAAAGATGATAGAGTATTGTAACTGTGATACAAGTACCACTGTGAACCTTCCAAGATATTGGATGGCACTTCTAGATTGGGTAAAAGTCCTGTACCTCAAGCTTAATATTAATTATATTATTAACAATTATATTAATTGTTAAATAATCCATTATCATGAGCCGTGGAAGCACAGAATATATCAACTGTACATTCAGAAAATTCAGGTTTAGCTATTGACTTCTATTTTTTTCTGTCTTCTTTTACTAACCCCTAGTTTGATATGCTGTGAGATTATTGATTATATTTCCACAAGCTAATCTTATTGATTATTAATAGATAACTGTATGCGTTTATGGCTAATAGAAATTAAGCCTCATCTAAATTTTTTCAGATTTTCATGTAATATTTGGTCTTGACTGGCTTTGAGAAAACTCTGTCTATCAGAAATAAGATAGATTCTCAACTTAATTTACAAAAGAATCCAAACTCTACTCTAAAAACCAGTAATTTAGGCATGACAAGGAATCAAAAAAAAAAAATAATTGCATCAACCAGACAAACTGTCTTACTTTTAGCTCCTTTGAGAAAGGATTCATATAAAATGGTTTAGAATCAAGTTCCTTGGAAAAAAATTGAATCAATTATCCTTTTGTATTGACTTTTCTGCCAAATTGGCATTAAAATTTTTAATTTAACTTCTTTCAGCATCTGGCTCTAGCAAATCAAAGGCCAGTCTTGCTCTATTCTGGCGAGCGGAACTCAAGAGTGACTGCCAGCAGTGGCCAATAGGAACAGAAATCCTATTTAACAGGCAGTTGTTTAGTTTTCCCTGTTTAGAATTTTATGGCTTGGATAGAATTTTAAAACTGTAATCTTAGTATTTTACGGTACTAAGTAACAGTCACTGATAGTTAATAAACTTGTGTTCATTCATTGATATCTAAAATTACTTATACTAGACTCATCATGGAAAAGGCTCAACTTTTAGTTGCAACTGAATTAAAACTTAGATATTGAATTCTTTTTATTTGTTTATTCCTTTTGTTTTTACTAACTTATACTTTGTTTAATAATTATTTTAGCCAGTTAGCTCTATATTTTTACAAGTTCTAGTTGTTTTATTTTATTGTGGTCTGTCCCTATCCTGTTTTGAAATTTAATTTGAATTGTTGTCCCTTAAGAGTAAAGGTATCATCGCTGCATTAATTTATTGAAGTTAAAATTTGGTTTTAATTGGAAGTTTGAAGCTGTTATTTTAGTACAATGCTCACAAAGGAATATTATCCCTTATTCATCAACGGATGCTTGTAAATTAAAACATAAATTAAAGTAGTTCATTCCAGTTCTCTTTAGTAGATTTATAGCCATGTACAAATATTCCTTGACTTGCAACCAGAATTGAGCAAGAGAGTTGCTAAGTGAATTTTGCCCCATTTTATGATCTTTCTTGCCACCGTTGTTAAGTGAATCACTGCAGTTGTTAAGTTACTAGCATGGTTGTTAAGTGCATCTGGCTTCCACATCGACTGTCGGAAGGTTGCAAAAGGTGATCACATGACCCCGGGACACTGCAACCACTATAAATAAATACATGCTAGTGGCTAAGAGTTTGAATTTTGATCACGTGACTGTGGGGACTGCCTCAACAGTCATAATGTGAAAACCGATCATAAGTTAAATGTCTATGGCAGGGGTCTCCAACCTTGGCAACTTTAAGACTTGTGGACTTCAACTCCCAGAGATCCTCAGCCAGCTTTGCCAGCTTTCTGGGGATTCTCTCGCTGCTGAATTGAAATGTTCTCTGGCCATTGTTGAGTCAGCCAAAAAACCTCTGCTTGTGTGAAATATGCATCCTATTGGCAATCCTTGGCTGAGGAATTCTGGGAGTTGAAGTCCACGAGTCTTAAAGTGGCCAAAGTTGGAGACCCCTGGTCTGTGGAGATTCTCAGTCATCCAGGTCATGGCTGTCCCAAAAGTGCTTTTTTTCAAGAGGCAACAGGACTTTCTGGTTTTTCTTTGAAGACATTTCGCTTCTCAGAACTGAAGTAGCTTCTTGGATGAACTGGTAGCTAAAAACCATTCGCAGATCGTAGGAGAGGGCCGGGGAGGCCTCTCTGATCATCTGCGCATGCTTTTTAGCTACCGGTTCTGCCGAACTGGTAGCTAAAAAATGGCTGCTGATCAGCTGAGAGGATCAGAGTCCTCTCAGTTGATCGGCGTGCGCATGATCATAAGGGTGGGGAAAGCGCGCGCACATGGGGGGCGGGTTTGAGCTACCGGTTTGGCCGAACCGGTAGCCGTAATTCTTTCACCGGTTCGCTCGAGCGGCAGTTTTTGCTGCCACCGGTTCGGCAAACTGGTCGCATACCACTTCTGCTTTGGGATGATCGTAAATTTCTTTTTTCAGTGCCTTTGTAACTTTGAACAGTCATTAAAGGAATGGTTGTAAGCCAAGGACTGCACGCCTTACCCGACTCTGTTGTTACAGCCTCAAACCCTCACAGGCTCAGTCTCAAACTGTCTACTGTGGACCTCACCCCATTCCTAAGAGGTCCTTAAAGGGGGCGTGCATAAGCGCACCAGCGTGCCTACCATCCCTATCTTACTGTTCCCATTTATCTCTATTTACTTCCTTTTTTTCATGTTTATGTTTATACCTTCACTTGTTATCGTGTGCATGTTTGACAAACAAACAAATAAACTACCGTAAACAAGAAGGTAAAAACTGTTCTGCTTTTATTTTTTTAATGTGGAGCAGGACACATGCCCTGGCCTACTTCTGACTTTCGTATCCATTCTGATTCTGCTTTTCCTCCTTTAAGCCCCTTCTGATCCCGGCCTATGGCCTCTCTTGAGCTTTGAGCCAGCCCTGCTGAATAGCTGAGCGGTTTTGCAATAGAAGTACTCCACCCCGAGTGTCCCTGTGGGTAGGGCAGACTCAGTGACTTCAGCAGCACTTTGCAAAGGAAGGTTGGGAGTACAGCCTCTTCATGCACAGCCAAACATATGTACATCTGGTCTTGTCCTGCACATGCCTCGGAGCGGAGAAATAACTTGGAAAAGCTCCTCCACCCTCTTCCCTTCGTATCTCTTCCTCCTCCTCCTCTGCTTCCCACAATCGGAGGACCTTGTTAAAAAAAAAAGTGCCTGAGGAATAATGGGGTACAGGGATCTTTGAAAGAGACCAAAGGATCTTTTGACTGAGCAAGTGAACTTGACAAAAATCGTAGCTGTAATAATACTTGTTTTTCATTTACGAAGAAAGTAAACCGAAGTATATAAGAATAGGAAAGTGTTTGCAATGAGAATGAGCTCTGCTTCTGGGCCTTTAAAATCAGTCTGATTCGCAGATGTTAGCAGGCACTGCTGGGATTATACTAGGGAAGGAATAATCACCTGACTTTTGAAGCTAACACTGCTAGATGTCTGGGTAGACGCAAAATCTTTTCCCTCCTCCATATTGGCCAGGTGACCATTGCAGATATGAATATTTTTTTGCATTTTAACATCTCCAAGAGATTGTCCAGATTTTTTTTTAATAAAAACAAACTTAAAAGATAAAAGATACTTTCACTACAAATATATATTGGATTTATACTGTTAAAAGTTCCCTTCCCTCCCCAAATCCTGGAAATTGTATGTTGATGTGCTGAGAATTATGTTACGCGATGGTTAGTCGTCTTTCTTAGAACTACAAAATTCCCAGAATTATCTGGCCAAGTAAATGTCTTTGTATTAACTGCCAGTTTAGTGCCAGTCGTGCACTAGTGGCAACAAAATGGTGTATCGGAGTATTTGCTTCCAAAAACGGTAGAGATGGTCACGTAAACAGTATGAACAAGCTGCATCCGTTGGCCTTACAGATCACATTGAACATTAACCACCAGCGGAGTTCACACCTTGCATTAAACTATACCTGATTTAAACCTGGTGTACTGAAACACAATTGGATGGATTTGCATAAGGTGGGAAGCCAGAAACTATGGCTTACAAACCAGAGTTGCTGAATTTCTACAACGTGCTACATCAAACCTAAATAGAGCTTATTATGGTTTGGTGCAAGCACACTATATTAAAGCATCAACGTTCAATGGGACTGTCACAATCTCCCATGAGACTGAATATGTTAGGTGTAGAAAAGTTCTGCAGCAAAATTGCTGTTTAGGTCCTGAAAATTAGGGTGGTTTGGGGATGGAACAGCCCCTTGCTCTGCTGAAACGTGAGCCAAGGCTGTACGTTCATTGCACAGAGCGCAGGAATTGCCTGTAAAAAGAGTCCAGGCTGAGAATGTTCTAACCAAATTTACTTGCTGACTTTGATTATGACATCAAAGGTGTCTTGGCCAATGATAGCAAGGCTGTTTTTTCTCCCCCTTCCTTTTATACTATCCTCTCTGATGGTGGCAGTGTTTGGGGGCCTTTGTTACATTCAGGGGTTCAGATCCATCGGGAGGGTGGAATTTCTGATGATCCTGGATGAGGAAACCTCTTTACTTCTCCCCTTCCGGGGACTGAAGGCAATTGACCAGGGAGCGCTTGGGAGCAGGATGGGTGATGTGAGGGGATTCTAGCCCCGAGGAAGGGAAGGGGCTTGAAACTCTCAGAGGAAGCAAAACTCCTCTGCCCCGATCTGATCTTACAATTATTGTATGTTTTAATTTTATTTTAACTTGTAAAGGCTTCCACCTCTAGGAAGCAGAAGAGAAGAAACCCTTGTCCCAAGAGTCTCCCCCTCTGGTGCAGACCCAGTATGGGTAAATTAGCTGGGGTCTTTGTACCAAAAGGAGACAAGGCAATTCTTCTTATCTTCCACCTTTTCCGCAAGGCATTCTGCATATATAACTTGCAGTTCCTTTATGCTCATCGCGATCAGAGGTCAGAGTTGCCCATTTGTGAAGAACTGAAAAGGAAAATTAGACCGAGTGCAGTGGGAATTCCACACTGTGCTCACTTGTGTCTCTCTCACCCACAATGGAGCGTTGTCTTACTCGCTGTCATTGCCTTGCCTGTCCCAACAGCCATTTTAACCAGTTCTCTCTCTCTCTCTCTCTCTCTCTTGCCATGCAGCCTTATGTCTCAGTGGCCCAGCAGATGGCACCCCCAAGCCCCAGTGGCAGCTGCAACAACAATAGCAGCAGCAGCAGCAGCAGTGGGCCAGGTGGTGGCGGAGGTGGCGGGGACCAGCTGAGCAAAACAAACTTGTATATCCGGGGCCTGCATCCTGGTACCACCGATCAGGATCTTGTCAAGCTCTGCCAACCGTAAGTTACCATCGTCCAAGAAACATTGACGGTCTATCCTAGAGTTGGAAGTCAATGATCTGGGATGGGGTGGGGGCAAATATTGCGTGCTTACATCTACACCTTGGTTTATGGTATTCTGTTGCCAATGGGGGTTGAACTTAGCGATCTTCTCCAGTACGTGCCCCTCCCCATCCTGTACTGGCGCAGTGGTTAGAGTGCAGTACTGCAGGCTACTTCTGCTGACTGCCAACTGCCTGCAATTTGGCAGTTCAAATCTCACCAGGCTCAAGGTTGACTCAGCCTTGCATCTTTCCGAGGTGGGTAAGATGAGGACTCAGATTGTTGGGGGCAATAAGCTGACTCTGTAAACTACTTAGAGAGGGTTGTAAAAGCACTGTAAAGCGGTATATAACCCTTACGTGCTACGTGCTACTGAATGCTATCCACCCTTCTTGAATTCAGCAAAAAACCTACACTGGCATGTAATGTGTATCCCCGTTGCTAATCCCTATCCTGTCTGTACAACTTGCTCTTTCAATTCACTGCAGTCCCTGACTTCCTCCAGGTGACAAGTCCTAACAATCCTGGTGAGGCGGCCCTTGGATAGAGCTGGAAAAAGAAAAAAAGTAAATAGTTCTGTAACACTAGTGCAGCTAAGGATGAATGAAGTCTTTCATTATGAGGGTAACATGAAAACAGTCGTTTGAGACGTAGCATGTACAAAAATATTTGTATATGTTTGGGGGCTAGTGGCAATGTTGTGCCTTATTGGATCAGGGTTGGGTCAGGCTCTTGGAGAGGATATGTTCCTTCCTGCTAAGGTAGATGGACTCAAGTGATGTGGCAACAAGCCAAATGTATGGTTTACCAAGAAACATAGGCAGTAAGCCACTTTCACATCATGTGCCTATGTTGAAGCCGTGAGGTTATCCATGTTGATGTCTGGAGGGCTTCATGGGCCAGAAGGAAAGACTTAAGAGAAAGCAGAAAGAGATTTAGTCATGTCACCAAAATCCAAGAAGTTTAAACTTTCCATAAATCTAGAACTCTCAGAGATTCAACAATTACCCAGACAGTTTTCCAACAAACCAGGGCAAGTCACGTCTGGATCGGGTTTGCCTACAGATTTAGGGGCTCTTTCTGCAAAGAGACAGGAATCAGGAATGTTCATTCTTTTGCCCTATTCTCCTATCTCCTCACTATGGTTCTTTGCCCCTTCCCTTCCCTTCCCTTCCCGCCCCTTTCCTTTCCTTTCCTTTCCTTTCCTTTCCTTTCCTTTCCTTTCCTTTCC
>JAOYMU010000098.1:24260901-24271988 GCA_025802295.1 Psammodynastes pulverulentus
ATACATACATACATACATACGTATGTATGTATATATACATACACACACACACACACATACATACATATATATGTATGTATATATATATACATACACACACACACACATACATATATACATACACATACATGCATACATACACACGAGCCGCCCTTTAAAGACGGGAGAAACGCGGCCGCCCTCACTTTAACTCCCCCCCCCTTTCCATTCCCACTTTCACCCGGTTGGGCTTTCCCACGAAAACGTTCTCGCTCCGGCTCTTTCCCCAAGGAGGCGGCTCTTCGCCCCCGGCCTCTCTCCTTCCCACCCCTGAGGGATGGCCGCCAGGACTTCCCATCAAACCGCCGGGGCCATTACGGCTCTCTCTCTCTCTCTCTCCCCTCACAGCCATTCCCCACCTCTTCCCCTCTCCCTCCCCACCGCCCGCACGCGCGCCTTTCCTCACCGCCCGAGCTGGGCGAGGACGGACTTGTTTCCCGGCGGTCGCCAGACCCCCTCGTCCCTCGTCCGCTCCGCCGAAGTAGCGCCTCCTCCTCCTCCTTCTCCTCCTCCTCAGGGATCCGGGCCCAAACTTCCTTCCCTCACTTCCTCTCAGAGAGAGAAAAAAACAAAACGGGGCCGCGTCCCAGGCGCCCCGCGGCCTCCTTGGAGGAGCTCTTTCCCCCCCCCCTTCACCTGTGGGAGGTGTCAGCCGGCTCCCCTCACATGGCCCGCCGGAGGAGCGGGGTCGGGCCCTGTGGGGGGAGACCCGGCGGGGGTCGACGAGCGGAAGGGGCCGCCGGCCGAGGCGAGCGCGGGGCAAAGGCAGGCCAGAGCCGGGCCAAGCGGCCGTTGTCGTTGTTACCCTCCTGGTCGTCGTCCCTGGCCAGGAAGCCGAGCCAGTTTGCGAAGGACCGAGAGAGCGCCGGGACCACGGTCGACGACTGCCGCCGCCGCCTCCGCCGGGTCCTAGCGCCCGCCCGTCCTCGAGAGCAGCGCTGAAGATGGAGTTCGGAGGCGCGAGCGCCACCTCCGCCGTCAGAGGAGACGCGCGGCCTAAAGGAAGAGCGAGCCGGTCCGAGATCGCCCTCCCCGTGCAGAAAAAGAAAGGGGGGGGAGCCAAGCCCCTGAGGCGGAAGAAGCCCCCCCCCAAAAGGAGTATCCAGGATAAGGTCTACTATCTTGTGCGAAGGAGGCGACGTAGGGATTGGGGATTGCCGGCGGAGGTCAGTCTAAAAAGGCGATGGAATCTTGCGGGGTTCAGCGAATGCTCTGCAGGCCACGCGCACAGTTGTAGCCTTGTCCCGCTAGGGCTGGGCTTGGGGAAGGAGGACCCTGGTCTCCAACTCTGGACAGCCTTCGCCCTGAGCTACAACGGAAAATGGTTGGCCTCGGGCAGCTTCAGTTCACGTTCCAGATTTGGGAAGGGTGTTGTTGTTTTGTGATTAAGTGAAGGCACCCCAGTACGGTTCCCCGTTGCCTCATTTCTATTGCACAACAGATCAGGATGACAGAAAGGAACTCAACAAGCCACATAGTGGCTGAGGAGCTAAACCAGCACTTCCTTGCCCCATTGTGTCCTTTTGCAATCCTGGCTCCAACCACTGTCAGGTTATCAAAAGATAAGAAATAGAGTGCAGGTAGTCCTAGACTTACAACAGTTACAACCGCACTGGAAAAAAGTGTCATTTTTTCACACGTCTGTTGCAGCATCCCCAGGAATACATGATCAAAATTAAGACACTTGGCAACTGACTCATATTTATGATGCTTATAGTGTCCCAGGGTTATGTGATTACCTTCTGCTTCCTTACAAGAGAAGTCAATGGAAAAGCCAGATTCACTTAAAGTCATGTTATTAACAACTGCAGTGATTCACTTAACTGTGGCAAGAAATGTTGTAAAATGGGACTAAATTAACTTGACAACTGTCTCGCTTAGCAACATACATTTTGGGCTCAATTGTGGTCGTAGATTGAGGACTACCTGTAATACATGTTATGCATGGGCCATTAAGTTAGCTTCCATGTGAAGCATCTTGTGGGAAGTGTGGAAATGCATGTACTTAAAAGCAATTGTTTGGGAAATCAGGAAGGGCTTAACACACATGGTATGGTAGCTAGGAAAGATGATAGGTGTAGGGTAGTTTCCCTACATGACACCAATTCTTTGATTTTACAGAAGTGTGATTGTCAGAGAGTGAATTTAAGGTTGATGTAGGCTGACACAATAAGGAACAGGAAAGAATATCACAAAACGCTTACTGCATACAGACAAGCTAAAAAGGGTTTTCTGGTGACCAAACGGTGCTTAGTAGAATGGTGACTATCAGACAACGGGCAACTGACTAAATGCCACCAATAAAGAAAAATCCCTTAAATGGGGAAGAAAAAAAGGGATACAAAGGAGGCAGGAAGACTGGCTCCTAGCCTGATCTGTGACTATCAAAATAGGAACATGGTGCCAATGAAACAAATTCATAACGGAAATGAAGAGTAGTTCTTGGGAGGTTAAGATTATGTGGCCATGGGCCTTTGACTACCATGTACGGTAGTCTCTTTTGGGGATCAGTGTGGAGTCATGTACCATTTCATATGGCATTTAATGTTTGTTTATTGTCAGAACTGTAGTAACTGTAGTAACAGGAAGAACAGGAGGAGTATGGGGGTATATAAAGATATACAAATTTGTGGTTCTGGGGAACAAGCATCCTGAGAGAGAGAGAGAGCTGTTAACATGGGGATTTAAACAGCAAATCTCTGGTGTGACCATTCCTAATCTATAAAAAATATAAGGCCGTGATGGCGAACCTGTGGCACACAGAACACTCTCAGTGGGCACACGTGCCGTTGCCAGCTGCTCTTTTAGTTTCTGGCGTGCACATGCAAGTGCCGAAATGCCTGAAAACGGCCCAAAAATCGCCCCCAAAACAGGCTGTTTTGGGAGGTGTTTTCAGACTGTTTTCAGGATGTTTTCTGGCGCATTTTCAGGCTGGTTTTTTGGGCGTTTTTAGCCTGAAAAATGGCCAGAAAAACAACCAAAAAATAGGCAGGCGCACATCGGCGAGCTAGTCTTCGATTTCCCAGCACTCAGGCACCATACATATGCATGGGCATGCACGCACGTTCCGGTTTGGGCACTTGGTGCCAAAAAGGTTCGCCATCACTGATATAAGGGGTGGTAAAACGTATTAGACAACTGCCCACTCATAAGTACTGTTTGGTCTTGTGCATCTTCTTTAACTTAAGAATAATGGAATATTGTCAGCTGCGGTAACAGCTCTCTCTAGGTGTCATAAAAGAAGCAAAATTGTATACTTCTGCCTTCTTAAATAGGGTGGGAATCTGTGAAACTGTCCTCCCAATGTTACCAGGCTTTGTTTCTATACTAACAAGGCAAACTTGGGGGTACCTGGGAATGCCCAAGGTTGATCTGCTGGGCAAAAGGATAGAAAGCCGGTAGTTTCAAGTAGTCACTGCTGTAAACCTGTAGATGGCCAGTTCTGTTATTTAAATGGCAGTGGAATCTGTCTTAATTATATTCCAAAATTTGGTTTGAGTTTTTGTAAATCTACTGTGACAACATATAGGAGCATGTCTGGATTGAACCCAGTGTCCTTCTATTCTAGCAACAGCATATAGCTTTTCTTTTTTTGAAGGGCAACCCACATTTTATAAGATTCCCCATCTTCAAAACTACACATTTCAATCTTTTTTTTTTTTATCATTTTGAATTTCCTTTAAAAGTGACTGGCCCTCACTGGTTCATGCAGCAGCATATCATGTTAACTGTATAGCGAATGAGGAACCTTTTTGGCTGTGTGTGTTTGTGTGTGTATATTTGCGCACCTTTGAGTCAATCTTGACTCAGGCAACCACTTGAACAAGTCCATGCAGTCTTCTTGACAACACTTTCAAAAGTGGTTTGTCATTGTCTTTTTAATAGCACTTGAGAAAGAGTGGCTAGGCTAGGGCAAAGTTAACAGCTTCATGGCTAAGCTAGGGCAAGGCTAGAATTTAGTGTGTCTTGGTTTTTAATCCCATGTCTTGAACCATTACACAGAACTGGCTCTCCTTCATAGCATTATTAAGAGGGAAATCTCTAAAAATAATTGTCTGGATGTATGGAAAGTATAGGTAGCTTTGTTGGTGCCTGAGCAGCCAATTCAAAAATAGCAAGGGAGGGCAATAGCTATTTTTGGATGAGTTGAAGTGTCACAATCATACAGAATAATGTGGCAATTTTGTTGGTTCCAATAAAGCTGGAGTAAGCAATCTTGTGCCCTTCAGATATTTAATTCTGTACTACAACTCCCACAACATTTTACAGTTGGTCACATTGATTTCGGCAAAAGGGAGCTAAAGTCCAGAATGAAGTGAACGGCAGGTTACCTACTGCTGTAGTAAAGATAGAGCTCTGTTGTGTTTTTATGACTAAATGCAACTGTGTTTATACAAAGTCACCATCAACTTATCTACTTTGACTGGTAGCAATTTTCTGGCATGGCTTTTAGCATGGATTTATAATGACAATTCCTACAAAAGATCAATCAGACCTTATGTGTAATTACGGTCCCTCTGTCTAGGTTATTTTATTAATGCAAGACAGTATCCCGAAACCTGGTACTTTTCAGATGTGTTGAACTAACTTGATCATGCCTAGCTGATATGAAGGGGAATTATGGGGTGGATCCACTCTGAGAAGGGCTTATGAAATTGCTGTACTTCATTTGTGCAGTCTAACAATATTTCTTCCTGATGCATTTCTCCCTATTAATACTAGCCATACTTTTGTAATGATAAAATGGAAAAAATGTAGCTGACAACCATTTGTGTTTTCTCCCACTAATACCGCGTTTCCCTGAAAATACAACCTACCCCGAAAGTAGGTCCTAGCTTAATTTTTACACATGCACCCAATATAAGCCCTTACCCCCCCCAAATAAGCCCTAGTTAAGACCTCACCCACTCTGGGTAAAAATTAAGATAGGGTGGGGACCGGGGGGGTTGGAGCTTCCCTATTTTCCAGGCATCGCACACCCCAACACCTGCTCTCTTATCAGCTGCAGAGAGTTTTCCAGAAGGCATCTGAGGGTGAAATGGAGGCCGGGGACATGTGTGCAAATGGCGGCAAGCAGACGCAGAAGAAGCGGGCCAGCAGTGAGCTTTGTTGGGCGGGACTGTTGGTACCGCCACCGCCAGGTAATCAGTAATTAGACATCCCCCTCCCCCAAATAAGACATGGTGCCTTTTTTGGGTGGAAAAAATAAATAAGACCAGGTCTTATTTTCGGGGAAACACGGTAGGAGGGGTGGAAAAGATCTAAAACACATCTCTTGCAGACCCTTATTCTTTCAGACCCTTACCGCTATCCACAAATTCCCCCATCTTTTTTAAACAAAAAAACCAATGAAGGAATTAAATTCTCCTTACAGAGCGCCAGGTTCTAAAAATATAAGACCTCTAATCCCTGTTTTATGAATGTATAGTTTACTTCATGGCATTACAACCATTGACAAACTTGGGTGAGGGGGCAGGGCACAAGATTGCTTAGGAAAGGACTATACAGAACTCCTTTTGACAAGCCCACACAACGAGAAGTGTGTGGTGTAGTTGTACAAGAGCAGCAGCTTCCCCGGGGGAAGATGTCCACTGCTAAGTTCAGCTTTCCTAGCTGCTTGTGGCGTGAGGAGACTGGAACTGCAACAACTCCTCCACCCCTCCTTTTCTGAGATACAGAATCTGACGCCAACAATGCCCACAGAATACATCTCTTGTGGCTGCAGGAAAAATTGAACCAGAGGGCGGAGGAAGGAATCAGAGGGCAGCTGGAGGACACAGGGAAAACACAAATGTAAAAATCCCGCTAGCAGAGGGAAGAACGGAAGAAACACACATGCTTGCATCCTACCCGGAGACTGTAATGGGGAAAGACTACAATCTATAGGGAGTGGGACCTAGATCCAAATGGATTGGGAGAAAATGAAGCAGAACACATCTTCCTCGTTTCCCAGTTCCCACCATTCTGTGCCGAATCCAGCTGGTTGAGTCAGCCAGACGCAGCAAAACAACTCATTATTCTTATCATCCCTCAGCTCAGCCTCCCACCTCGTATGCTGAAAGCCACTTATTAATTAACCACTGATAACGATTTAGCCATACTCTGCAGTAGGGGAAATAAAGGGACGTGAAGCATTACTCTCAAGTAAGTCAGCAGAGGAGAATACATCAGGGCCAAGCAGCATTAAATGCTCCTTCTCACAGCATGTTTGTATTGCCTCTGCTATCTCCCTTTAAAACAGTGCTTTCAAAAAAACTGAAAAGCTTTTTTCAATCCTTTATGGTCAAAAGCACCTTTTCCATCTCAAGAACCTGCCCTGCTCTGCATTATCATGGAAGCCATCTCTGCCGTAAAAACCTAGATATCCTTCATATCATAGCTTAGATGTCATTATAGTTTATATCAGGTCTGTATTCAAAGATTTGATATCAAGAAGGCAGGCAGGCTGGCCAGCCAGCCGTTAATATCCTAATAATACCCATTATACATAAATTTTCTATTCCACAAAACATGGAAGAGTATAATTGCTAAAATTATATTGTAACTATCAAAGCTGTCAGGATCATAAAGCACTGGTAAAAACTTTAATAAAGCTATTGGCAATACTTACGCTTTTGCAAAATAAATGGTTTGAAGCTTGTATGCTTAGAACTGCAGTGAGAGCACTTGTCAAGCTGTGGGATATACCCAGAGATGGTATTCAGCAGGTTCTGACCAGTCCTGGAGAACCAATAGCAGAAATTTTGAGTAGTTTGGAGAACTGGTAAATACCACCTCTGACTGGCCCCGCCCCCATCTATTCTCCGCCTCTCGAGTTCCAGCTGATCGGCTGGGTCTTTTTTTGTTGCCCTGCACAGGAGAACCGAGCTGGAAAGCAGGTTAGTGGGGTGGGGAGGAAATGGGGATTTTGCAGTATCCTTCCCCTGCTACGCCCAAGCCACACCACGCCCACCAAGCCACGCCCACAGAACCGGTAGTAAAAAAAATTGAATCCCACCAGTGGATATACCTCTGGATAATATGAAAGGAATAGCTAACATCTTGTTCCAATCAAGATATTACTTACATGTTTTTCCCAAAATACAGTACAAAAATGTTGTATGAAGCCCCAGCATTTTCTCACAAGGCCTCCTTAAGTCTCTCCTATGTAAAGGGAGACTGAAGGAATTCATTGCTATGGTAAAAGAAGGCTGCATGCAAATATCAGGTGCATAGATTTCAAGACAATGCTGTGTATCCATCAGCTTTTAGGTTTGAAATAATAATACTTGATCAATTCCATTAAAAGCATTTTTAACACATATATTACCTAAATTCTTATGCTTGAGGGACAATTACAAATGAAGTTTCATTTACAGTACAGGAACTAGGCTTCTCAAATATACTACAGTATTGTCCACTTACAAAAGACACGGACCAGGCCAGTACAAAATATCTAATTACACAGAGTTCCAATGACTTTGCAGACGAAAACAAGGACAACAATAATCGGTTTAGGAATGCTAGCCTAAACCAGAATCTGACCACTTCTGTTCCATCGGGAAAGATATTGTAATCTATGATGAAAGCATGGTGGCTCATCTTTCAACCTGCAGCCAAACCTGCTTGCAGCTATTTTCCAGTTTGTCCAGCATTTTCTGAGCCAGACTCTCTGTAGGAGTGCATCAGACAAACCCATTAACCAAGAGCTGCAAGCTCTCAAAACCCAGTGAGTGGAAGGGAGGTTTTCCCTGCCGTTTGCTGGAAGCAAAAGTAGGTTATAGTGTATTGCAGGAATCTTTCTGTGCATTCAAGCATCGGGTGGGGAATATATTGGACCTGAGAGGCTGCCTGACAAGGAAATATAAAGACAGCCGCTTCATGTTTAGATAGAAGTAAAATGAGTTCTCATCTGCCAGCCCTTTTCCTTGGAAAAATACTTGGTCTTTACAGGAATTTAATTCTCAGTCGTTCCCCCCCCCCCCCCCCCAGTTCAGGAAATCTGCCTAGGAACTATCCAGAAATAATACAATCAAGTAAGGAAATAATTGCTTCACAACTGACAAACTACTGCCCCTCAGCGCCCCCTTGTGTAGTACACTTATATTGTGTTATAAACTCTCATACAAACTTAATATAAACTGAGTTAACCATGTGTGTTTTGGTAAAGTTGGATCGGAATTCAAATTCTTACTCAAATAAATAAGCTCCTAAGTAAATTTTGGGCATGTCAGATCCAGTCCACACTTTGCTAATATCTTGCCTTTAATTATTGCAATATGCATTATATGTGGATCTAGCCTTGAAAAGTGTCTTGAAGTTGCAGAGTGCAACAATGCTGCTAAGATACCAGGTACAAAGATCATATGATATTAATATAGAAATATCTACCCTTTTTGCCAGATGATAAATTAAGGTTTTTATATCAAACTTTTAACCCTTGAAAATGACTAGGGCAACTATCTGAAGGACTGCCATTCCTTTTTCAAATCTGTCCACTCATAAAGATCTGCAAGAGAGGCCTTTTGAAGATGCCGTTGCTGTCAGAGACTTGTCTGTAACATACAAGGCTTTCTTTACCATTACTTCAAGGATGCAGCATGTACATTTAAGGCAGCTATGCTGGCTGGGGAACTCTGGGAGTTGAAGTCCACAAGTCTTAAAGCTGACAAGTTTGGACATCCCTGATTTAAGGAGTTTTGTCTGGACCCTCTTTCTGTATTTGGAAAATCTCTGACGATGCACTTTTTAATCAATCTCTTAATTGGTTTTGTGTTGCAGTACTACTTAATCTTTTAATATTAACTAATCTTTTGTATTTTTGCAAACTTGTTAATTGCCGTACTCGTCTGAACAGAAAAAATGAGATAAACTGAATGAGTGAATATATACATACAATCTTATTCTCGCCTACATAATTGCTTAAGATGATGAAATATACATCATCTGTGCTTTTTTAAGTGAAAAACCAAGATTCAACAATGACAAATTTGAAGTGAAATAATACGTGGTGAATATCTCCCCCATGGTGATTTTATCCTTTTACTCTGCTTCCTTCATTTATCACTCTGGCCTCATAGATCTGCGTCTAAGAACTCTAAACTTAGTGTTTGTGCACATCTCTCTCCCCTAACACTATCAAGTTCACTGCAAATTATTTTTAGTCAGATAAAATACTGCAGTGACATGGTCCCTGTGTAGAAAATGTATGGGTTTTCAGATCCTGCCTTTACTTTACATAGCAGAAAGGAAGAAAACAGAAGCAGGGTTTCAAGCTGTGTATAGTGGATCATGGCACGACATTGCTGTTGGCTAAAACTAGTTCAAAACCCAACACTTGAGCAGTTGGTAGTAACAGTACCATTTGCAAATTCATTAAACATCAGAAAAGAAAAATCAGCATTTATCATACGTCCCTGTACCTTACACAACTGTAGGCTTTTTGTACATTCCAAACATATAGAGGTTTCTGTATATAGATCTTCCTTTGCAGATGCCCACACATCTGCTGCATAAACATTCAGGGTAGCTGCACTGTGGCAACCATAGAGACTGAGTAACAGCATGAATCCGCAGTGTAATTCTATGAAAGGACCTATTGTGTTAAATAGGAGTGGTGTGTGTGTGTGTGAGAGAGAGAGGGAGGGAGGGAGGGAGGGAGGGAGGGAGATAATCAATTTGAAAAACAAAGATCTTTGGAATCCCAAAGATCTGCACAGACAGGAACCCCAGCCAATGGATGAGTCTGCCTCTAGACAGGAGTATCCTATATAAATCCATTCACCAGCAATAGTCTCTGTCCTGTCAAAGAGTATCAGAAGCATCAACAAACAAAGGGTGAATAAAGCAAGACTGTGGGACGTCACAATGATTGGGCAAGACATGGCAAGTTTCTTCTGGATGCTAAATGGGCAAAGATGCTGATGTATTGTTTCTTTTTTTACATACTTCAGAAAAAAAGACCTTCTGTCAGAGATCCCAAGCTGAGGAAAATGAATCTCAAGCTAGATCTATTGGAAACAAGTGACCTGGATCTCTGGTAGAAACCAGCTAGCTAGGTTCTGCAAGGACCCCGTAGAGGTCTTTGCAGAACCTCAGGCTGAAGTGCCTTCAAGACTATGAGCTGGGAAGTTGGTTGTTCAGTTTGGGCCCCACTTCAGGCTTCCTTTTGAGCAGCTGAGGTAAGCTGGCAAGCCCTGGTTCTCTAAGCCTCGGTCTTCTTATCAAAACGGGGACAATCATATTTGAACTCCCTGCAGAACAAGGATTATACTAAAAGCACATACATGGAGTGCTTTGAACATGAAGTATTCATGAGTAGGCCATTTCTTTTAAAGCCAAAGACTCAGAAAAGGAATATATTGCTCATCTCGCTCGGCGTGTTTTGAAGGCATTTTGTTTCCGAAGGAGGAAAAAAAAACCCCTCTCCTTCTAGAATTCATCCTTCTTTGCGTGAGGGGTTTAGTGCTGATTTAAACAGACCAGGGGAAAAATGAACTCGCTGCGTCAGGAGCGAAAACAAAGCGGTCAAAGGGATGCCAAAGATAAGCATTCTGGGATGGACTCTGGAGTTTGTATTTCGGGACGAAGGGAGGGGGAGGAGGGGCAGGGAAACTTCTTCCGAGAAGGGCGCTTGGCCAGCAGCCTTCGGCGCGTCCTTCGTCTCCTCCGCAGCGACAACCCAAATGCCCTTCTCCGAGGGACACCCGGCGGCTGCGAGGCGATTTCCTATCTCGCTTCCCTTACAAGGCTCGAGCTGCCGGCGGGCGGCGCGAGAAGGGAGGCGCTCGGGAGAGGACCGTGAAGCAACTTCCTCGAGTCACACGGAGGTGGATCAAACACCGGGGCGGGCCGCGGGCGTTCACTTTGCACGGGGTGAGCGCGGCCAGACAACACAGAAAAAAGCACGCAGTAACAGCAGCTTCTCGGGTGGGGTGGGGGGGGCGGCGGTCAATGGTTGTTCCCAGGAGGACGGCTGGACGGGGCCGGGATTGGTGCTGTGAGGCAGCTGGGAAACTCCCCAATTTCTCTTATCTCCTCCTTCCTTCGTTCCTTCCTCCCTCCCGCCC
>JAOYMU010000098.1:24314244-24325468 GCA_025802295.1 Psammodynastes pulverulentus
GTGGTGTGACCAAAACATTCCTTACGCTTTCCTCTGGGGGGGGGGGAGGGAAGAGGAGGCCCTCGGTAACTAAGGTAACCGACCGGACAAGGGCTCGCGCCTCCTGGGAGGTAAGGGGGGGGCATAAAGAGGCAGAGGGGTTCCCGGTGGGAATAACAGCTGGCAACTCACCTGTCCCAGATCTGGGTGCTTCCCTACACAAGCAACTTAATCTTCGGATCGGCCCAACTAAGACAACATGGGAGAGAGGGATTTGAAAAATCATCCTCAAGGGCGAGCCCCGAAGCTATTTTTCTTGACCAAGGTCGCTTCTGCCCGCCCGCCTCCGTTGGGAGAAACGCCTGAATTTCATTTACATAAGAGCTTTTAACCCTTTCCAGGCTTTTAAAATAGAAATTGCGGGTAGCCTTTCCCCCTGCCGCTCTTGGTACGGTCCAAGAAAGCAAACCACAGACGCAATCGTGAAGGGTCAAACTTCCGGGTTTCAGAGAACCAGTGTCGCCCTTTGCTGCCAGCCCCCCTCACCCCTCCACCTGCGAATTGGAGATGCGATGGTTAGGGCGCTATGTGCAGTAAAGGTTTTAAAGTTTGGCGATGGCGTTTTAAGTAGTTAAAAAGAAAGCTTGTTTTACTTTTGTTGGTTTCTTATCTCATTGGTTTAAAAAACACGAGATGCTTGTGGGAGTGTGTCATTCATTTGTTTTTCTTTCATCTTGCGTAACAAGATGCAGTTTTCCCTTTCCCGTCCAGAAAAGCCCCAAAGTATCTGATTTTTTTAATTGACGGAGGGGAAAAATCTGCATCTGCGTGTTTCTTCTACAAAAATAAAGCCCGATCGTCCCTTTTAGTCCGATCTCCCTGGACCGACTTATTCTACTGGCAAAAGATTTGCATTCCCCCCCCCCCATTTTATAAGCTGACGGTTCAAACTGACTGTTGAGAAGACACTGTTTATTAACCGGATTCTAGTACGGCAGACACACGGCAAATTAAATTATTTTCTCGGAACAAGGAGTGGCCTCCGAGACTTACATCTTCATTCTTACTACAGCAGAGCCGACAGCTGATTTGGCATAGTTTACGTTCCTCGTTACATCATCAACAACATTTGAGTTACTATACCTACCGGTAATTTAACCGGAACTATGTAGGCCGCGGCTGCAAATACGCGTGCGCCTTCTTGTCTCCTTGCGCAGGACATAATACGTCATTCACGCTCAGGGTACCGGAAGAGGCGGGCCCAAAACGGAAGAGTATAGAAAGCGGCGCTAAACAGGAATCCTGAAGTCGGTGGAGTGACGATCTGCGTTAGGGTGACGGTTCGCTCGGTGGTGAATCGTGTTTTTAAATAAAAACGGCGGTTGCCCGGTTATATCAATTCCTGCGTCTTGCTTTCCGTTCGCCCTTCTCCCGCTTCTTCTTTTGCAGCAATGCTTTGCGAGATTTTCTTTAGTGTCTCTCTTGATTCCATCTTCATTTCAAATTTTACAAGGATTCCCAAGTCAAGAAGTATGACTGAGGGCCTGCAATGCAACTAGTCCTCGATTTGGCAACAATTCATTTAGTGACAGTTCAAAGTTACTGAAAAAAGTGACTTATGACCGTTTTTCACACTTATGACCTTTGATGCCATGATCAAAAATTTGGATGCTTGGCAACTGACTCATATTTATGATGGTTGCAATGTCCTGGACTTGGGTTCTGTGATCACCTTTTGTGATCTGACAAGCAAAATCAATGGGGAAGGCAGATTCATTTAACCACCATGTTACCTTAATACCTGCAGTGATTCACTTAACTGTGGCAAGAAAAGTCATAAAGGGACAAAATTCACTTAACAAATGTTTCACTTAGCAACAGAAATGTTGGGTTGTATTGTTGTAAGTCGAGGACTACCTGTATAAATACAAGATAAAGAGAATAATAATTATTTACAAGTGGTCAATATATAAATTCAAAATCTAGAAGCTAAACCAACTTATTACAAATAGGGTGCCTTTGTATTGTAGCTGTGTTTTTTATGTTTTTTTTTCTTTTTGGTAATAAAACTATTAATTAAGGTGTCTTATTTTTTTTGTTGGCAGAATAATTTTGTTCAGCTGTTTAGGAAACCTTCATGTCTGGTTCTCCCAATTTTATTCACATGAATTTTAACATTTGTAGAAATGTTATCTCTTTCAGCTGTCAAAGGTTGATCTATTTACAAAATAGAATAATTAAAAAGACTATCAAAGAGATTTGAAAAGTGTTTTTATATGCACATGTCTTTTCCTCCCAAAGACATAAGAACATGCATGTACAAGGGTTCAATTCCACAATCTTTAAAGGCAGCTTAAAACATAAATTTTGGGGAACTAAAACAAAAAGATACCTACCGGTACTCTGAATATGAGTGGAAATGAACCACTAAAAGTGATAGCTGATCCAGCCTTTATTTTTCAGCTGTGCTCATAAGATTTTGGATTCTTCTTTCTCTCTCCCCCTTCTAATGGCTGATCCAAAGTGCCTCCCAATGTTTGAGGCCCCCCTTCTTATGCCTTACTGCAATATAGGACCTTTTTTCTCCCTTAGGCAATTAGAGAATGGAACTATTCTACCATGGTATTTCTAATTGCCTCTTTTATAGAACATATTTCAGTAAAATTATTGAAAAGGTAAATGACTCATGATGGCAAACAGATTTTAAAATTGTCTCTGCTGCTGATAGTTATAAATGTAGCTTACTTGTTTCTGACATTTATGAAAACTTGATTAGTCATAGGGTTACTTCGTTTCTATAGTTCTGAATTGCTATGGAAATGCTGAAAACTTTTTATTCAGATTTAAAAAAAAAACTCCTTAAATGTTGTGAGGAATCTTTCCATGCTTGGAATTGCTTCTGCTACTATGGTTCCTATCCTCCCCACCACCACCATTTTAAAGTCAGAAGAAGCCTGAGCTACAGGAAAACATGGATCATGAAGCCAGATGTCAGCAATAAAGCTCATCTTTCTGAGCGCTCACAGAATGAAGCTGCTCTGGAGTGACAGCAATCTTAACAGATCATAGGAACTCACACTTTCCGAAGGACCACAAAAAGATTTAGCGTAACACTGATTAGTTTTATTCAGTTCAATAGCAACATGTTTTATTCATTGTTCTCTTAATGTATTCAACAACAAAAGAAAAGAAGAATAGATAAGAATCCCAGGTTAAGTAGAACAGCGCTCACTCTTTCACCCAGGACCATAAAACCCAGCCCAGTCAATCTTCAATTCCTCCCATGCAGTTAGGAAATCATATAAACAATCCTGACCAACAAAATTGAGAGCTTCTCATTCATACTTGCAAAGCTTTTTTGGGGGTGGGAGTGGGCAAAAAAAGATAAGTTGTTCAATATGGCATAACTTATTGAACACAGACTTCAAACAATGAAGAGTAAATGGCAGATAGTAAACAAGAAATTTTCTAATTTCTATTATGCATTCAACATACATAAAGGGAATATAAATGGCTGGATACATTGCTTTTAATTTTCTCGCCAGCTCGAAACAGTTTCCAAATTAACATTTTACATACAGTACACACACACACGTACACACACACATACACATGTACCATATAACTTGAGAATAAAGTAATCCACATATTACCCACTTGCCTTAACAAATACATACAAAAATTTACATAGACAAATGCTTGCAAACAGAAAATACTGATCTGCTTCCCATGGTCTGTTAAAAGCTTGGAGTTCAGTAAAACATACCAGATGATTAGTGGAGAGTTAAAATATCTTTATTCACCCAGTGTTACTGAGAGGCCATGCAGCTCTTCTCGTTTCCCTTTTTATAAGGTTCTGAAATTTAGAAATTTATCCAATCATGAATGGAGCGGAACGCATTAGTTTAATACAAATACAAAGGTTTCTTAGAGAGAGATCGGATGCCTCCTTATTTAAACAAATGACTCTAGACCTAAAACAGGTTTTTGTAAGCATAAAATATATGTTTTCATTTACATGGGTATGCATAAGTTATATATACCTTCCTTACTTTACATATGTTTTGTTACGTGTTGTGCCTTTTAGTTTGAAATGGTGAAAGCCATTCTTTCCAAATATAGGATGAGTGTGTTAGTATATATTATTGTTATTTAGGTCTAAAAAAAATCTGATTAAAATTTATTTATTTATTTATTTATTTATTTATTTATTTATTTATTTTCCATATTTCTGTCCTGCCCATTTCCCTCAAAAACAGACTCTAGGCCGTGTAGAGTAAAATGTGAAAATATAAAACTCTGTATGTGTGTGTTGAACATTTTGAAAAGATTAAGAAGAGGCAAGAGATTACAATTAAGATCTGAAGGGTGGACTTTCAGGGGACTAACCAGCCCCCATGGCTCCCTGCTCCCCTGGGTGCTCCATGCAGGGCCACAGAGCCATGTCTCTTAACTCTTTCTCAGAAGTCCAGGAGAGTGAGAGCCTGTCTCACCTCTGGGAGAAGAATGTTCCACAGGCAACGGCAGAGAAAGCTCTCTTCCTTCTGACCCTGCCAGTTGAGATTTTTTAACTAAAGGGGTCCTCGAGATTCCTTCCCTGCCTGACTAGGTGGGACGGGCTGATGTAATGGGACAAAGACAGTACTGTAGGTAGCCTGGCCCTATGCCCTGTAAAGGTGACAATCAACACCTTGTATTGGATCTGAAAATAAAGTGGTACCAAATACAACTTGCAGAACATAGGTGTTACATGCCCCCTTCTTTGGGCACCTAAAATTGCCCATTTGCCCACATTATGTACCAGCTGAAGCTTCCGAACTTTTAAGGGGTAGCCCCATTAAAGTGCATTGCAGTAGTCCAAACAAATATGACCAGAGCATGAATGACTGAGCGGAGAGCCTCCCTACCCTGGAAAGAGCACAACTGGTGCACAACATAACTGGTACACAGCAAAGGGCTCTCCTAGCCACAGATGCCACCTTCTCTTCAAGCAGAAACTTCGATCTAGGAGGACTTCCAGATTGTGCACTGGGTCTGTCAACACCATCCATCACCCTAGGTGATAAACTTCTGGGTACAGAGGAGCTCACCCACACTTGCCAGGCTTCAGTTGAAGTCTATTGTTTCCCAAGCAGGCCCCCGGAGCCTCTAGGCACCACAAAAGAACTTCACTCATTTCATGTGGGATAGAGATATATAACAGGGTATCATCAGCGTACTGGTGATACTTCATCTCATGGTGGCATATGATCTTGCCCAGCCGTTTTATGTGGATATTAAAAAGCAGAGAGAGCCCCTATCTCTGTGCCACTCCATAAAACAGTGTCTGAGAGCTGTTCCTCTCACTCTCTATCAATATTGATTGGGACTGACCTCGGGGGAAAGAGATGAACCAGCATAGAATTGTACCTCTAAGTTGGCCCCAAAGGATACTATGGTATTGAAAATTACAGAGAGGTTAAAAAGAACAGGGATTTATGCTCCATCTCTAGAAATCATCCATGAGTACGTACGACCAATGCCATTTCAGTCCAATATCTGGCCCTGAAACCTGACTGAAAAGGATCCAGATAATTGCAACTCCACCACCTTCTCAATCACCTTCCCTAAAATGGGGAAGTGAGGGACAGGGCAAAAATAGTCCAGAATGGTAGGATCCAGCAATGTGCCTCTTTAAAAGGAGCTGAGAATATCCCTTTCAACAAGGATGAATTCATCATCACTTGGGCCCATCCACACGACATGCTTCTCATGTAACATTCTGGAAATACGTGTTTGTGATATGTTGTATTAAGCATATTATTAAAAGCCCAATACTTTTTTGTGTGTTTGTGCACTTGATTTATATAGTAATGACTTCTATGAAAAGATTGTTTCACAAATCAAGCATGTTTTTCATGACTGAAACTTGGAAATAGAGCAACAATTGATCTTGTGTACGTAGTCTGATTAATGACCTCTGTGGCTTCCATATTTTATCAGCAACTGCCAGGTTGCCTCACTGAACTAATATACTCAATAAACACTGTGTAAGTTTTTAAACATAAATGGTATGGTCCTATACCATCAGTCTGGAGGTCCAGCTGTTGGGTTTGATTCATGGTTAAATAAGCTTCTAGTTGCTTCTTTGAGGTTCACTAGAAAATAGTCCCTTATATAGCTAATATACTGTGACTGGCTCAGCTCTGATCAGAAGAGTCAGCAGTGGATAGAGGTGGTACAAGAAATACAGAAAGTTCTCTGTCTTTTAAACCAGCATGATCTACTCTTGTGATAAGTAGAGCAAAATAAATGACTGTTAATATCGGAATGAGTTATGACCATCAATTAGAAATGAGGAATGTATGGAAACGGCTCAGCCAATGGCAGATAAGTCTGCTTATGTAGCCAGAGAGGCACAGGAAATTGGCTGAAACCAAAAGGCATATTTTGTGCAGTGCGGCTGATATGTAAGGGAAAATTCCAAGGTTTAGAACTGGTAGATTCTGCAGTTGCATTATTGTAAACAAGAAAACGAGAATAGCATAAAATTCAATATTTTGAGAACTGGAAAGAAGAAGCTATAAGGAAAGGCTTGAAAAAAATAATGTTATATTGTTGTTGGGAATTATATTTACCTTCTTTGAAGTCGCAATATTCCTGCTATTGTAGAAATCAGACATTGTTGAACTCAGGATAATTTTGAACAAAAATATTTTTTTAATTTTTAAAATGCAATTAATATATAAAGGGATACTTGCAACAGGTACTCAGCAGCAGTGAGGTTGGCTACCTGTTACAAGTATTTCTATATACCAAGGACCAAACAGGATAGACTTTGTAATATTTGCAATATGGTTTTTGTGGTATTATTGCACTGGCTAACCAGCATGGGTTTTCTTGTATTTTAAGTTTGCTTTTCAAATGTATCAGACTCGATTTGGTTGTGAAAATGTATTTCATTTCCTAGAAAATAATGTGGTCTCATTCTAAAGAAATGATCTCTAAAGTGAGGTCTATAAAGCAATCAATATGGGGAGAAAATATTGGATTTTTATCTAAAACAATTATCCTATATTAATTAATAAATTGACACTATTTTAGTAAGTGCAAACAAATTTATAAATGCTATGAAAAAACAGCATTAGTGATAAGTTTTTTTTTAAAATTAAAGTATATGCGATAATTTTTTTGGGAGAGTACTGCCTCCCTAAAGCATTATCTATCAATATGATGTTTTGCATTTCAATATGGTGGCTTATCTCTACCTGATATATTTTTTGGGGGAAGAGAATGAGAATTACATCTGGAGAGCATCAATTGAGGAAAGCAACTTGAGCTTCTAGATCGGGGTGTCAAACTTGCGGCTCGAGCCTCGGATGCATCGCGTGCTGGCCTTGCCCCCGCCCGGCTTAGTGAAGGGGGGAAAAAGTCCTGATACGTCATGTGAGGTTGCCGTGGAGACTTATGTTTGACACTTCTGTTTTAAATGATACCCTTCTGAAAGGAAATATATTCCTGTACTTTAAGAGATCATTACCTTACAAGTGTTGTTCTAATGTTTCCTGATTAAAGATTGCTTTTACACCTGCTCACTAAGATGAGTGAAGACTGGAGACAAACTTAAAGCATTTGTTTCTTGTATCACCAGAGGGAGTGGAGAAGAGCCAGCAGCTTCCAATGTGAGCTAGAGAGCATGCACCAGATGCTCTCTAGAGCAAGGATGTTCAACTGTGGCAACTTTAAGCCTGGCGGACTTCAACTCCCAGAATTCCTCAGCCTGCAAAACCGGCTGAGGGATTCTGGGAGTTGAAGTCCACAAGTTTTAAAGTTGCTAAGGTTGGAGACTCTGCTATACAACATATTTGCCTCAGAGGGAATCACACAGATTCATTGGAGCCTTCTGAGAAAACATGTACATGACAACCCGCTATCCTTTCCTAAAGGTGAAAAGTGGGGCCGGGCTATTGATCCCCTCCCCCCCCGCAGAAGTGCACACCTTTCTTGTCAGCTACCGCCTGAACTTGACCAGGGTTCAAAGAGGGGCGTAAATAATAAGTGTGAGTGAGCTTGCCGCATCTCAGATGTCTTGTCTGTGGTCCAAAATGACTTTGTGTCTGGACATTTATGGTATGGGTTACTCGCCTGCTCTTTTTACAGTCAAGGACACTGCTAAATCCAGACCAGGTTATTATTCCACTTGCCTGGCATGTCTGCCAAGTCCTTCCCCAAGAAAGTTGCAGCAAGGAGATATGTCAATTCACTCTGGATGCCTTTCCCATTACACAGGGTTCTTTCTACATGGGGCTTTTCCATTGAGCTCTGGCCCCTCTTAAGCAGATGACTTATCATACACAGAGGGTGGTAGAGGCTCAGGGATCCTTTTTAAAATAGATCTAATTTGGCATGATTCAGAGAGAGAGCCTTGCTGACTATCATGGTTGCTCAATCCTTCCTTCTGGTCAACAATATTAATGGAAGATACAAAACGCTTCCTACAGTAAGCCGGGCTACTTACTACAGTAAAAACCTCAAGAAGTCTCAGTTGCTAAGCCTTTTGCTAAAGCTAAACAATTGTAATTATTTAGATATAAAATGCTGCTTTTCTTAATTAGAAGCAGATTGGATAGGGCCGTACAGGCCAACCCTCTTTCACATATCTGAGTGCCATTACATATTCTCTCATCCCCTCAAGGCTAAAGACCTTAAATAAGATGTTAGGGACCAAAAGTGCAGTTGCTGAAGCATTTGAAAATCTCTGAACGGGGGCTCAGTTTGTTCTTGGCCTGTTTAATTCCAGGTGTGTGTGATTACACTGGTGGTTTTAATGTTAAATCTCCTGCACACACACACGTAGGGTGGGACTTAGTATGCTTCAAAATGATCTGCTACTAGTACTGCAAAGGCCCTCTGGCTCTCACATTAGCCTACTAAGAGCTCAGAAAAAGGCACGACACTATATAAATATATAAAGACAGTACAGGTAGTCCTTGACTTTCAACAGTTCGTTTAGTGGCTATTTGAAGTTGCAATGACACTGAAAAAAAGGACACGATCATTTTTCACAGTTATGACCGTTGCAGCATCCCCATGGTCACATGGTTTACATTCAGATGCTTGACAACTGACTCACATTTATGACGGTTGCAGTATCCCGGAGTCATGTGACCACCTTTTGTGACCATCTGACAAGCAAAGTCAATGGGGAAGCCAGTTTCACTTAATAACCGTGTTACTAATTTAAGAACTGCAGTGATTCACTTGGAACAAATATAGCAAGAAAAGTTGTAAAATGGGGCAAAACTCATTTAACAATTTTTTACTTAGTGACATAAATTCTGCCCTCCATTGTGGATGTAAGTCGCGGACTACCTGCATACAAATATAGTAAATAAATATATATTCTAACGTTCCCATGATTTATTTTATGGGCTAAGGGGAAAAAATTGTACCAAGTGGTAGAAAAACACAGGAAGGCCCAATTCATAGTGCCATGTGTTATGCAAACCCTGCCTGTGATTAGACTTGATTTCAATTAGCCTTATTGATATGTATGTGTATGTGTGAAATAATGAACTCTTTCCGTTTTAGCAGGTGAAATTACAGTACAGGATCCATCTGATGAAGTAAACTCACAAAAGCTTAAGAAAAGGTGTTAGTTGGAAAAAGTGCTACCAGACTCCTCACACTTTTTGCCACCTCACACAGTTCTCCTACAATGAGGGGGCCAAAGCAATCTGTTGTCACTTTTTGCCAGGCTGCCCTGCTTCCACACATCGATTCCACACTGATTTTTCAGTCAAAATCCCTTTTCTGTTCAAAGCTCTGCAGGCATTACCATTGCTGTGTATGCCGACGTTTTTCAGCATAAGCTTTTTAATCTGTACACCGCGTGGATTACTGGTTTGATTTTTCTGGGCAGCAGTATATAAAATCGCAGCCTGAGCTGTTTTCTCTCCTTGTAATCAATTGTCTAGTGATTGCCTTCCATATTACAAAACTCCCAACAGGAGCTATCGCTTCCTTGTGGCTTCTTGGTGGGCATCTGTTCTGTGAATTCCAACTTTAAACACACAGGAATTTAACATGTGAAATCTTTTCTGACATAGTAACGTGGGGTAGGAAAAGACCATTTTGCTTTCCCTGTTTTAGACTACCCCTAAAAAAAAGAAAAAAGAGCTGGCCCTCTTTTCACCCCAAACTGCTGATCTGTAACAGTACCAGGGTGTTTTGTGTGCCAGTAGCTATGACAGCGGAGACGTGTCTGTTCCAATCTTTCCGTGCAGCTGGGCGTCCAGCCAAAACTGGGCTCAGGGAACATCCCTATCTCATGCTCACCAAAATTGCCTTGGGCTCCCCGGCTTAGGCAGCATGTGATTATTGATAAATATAGGGGTATTGCAAGGATATACATGTGTCTGTCACCTGAACAAGTTCCTGTGCAGGAATAAACTACACAGTGACTGCTCCACCTTTAAATCCCCAATTGCCCTGTTTTGTTTCCTTAATTGCACAACTACCCCCTTACAGTCAGATTGAAGAAAAAAGGACATTTGGACAAGAAGAAGAATGACTTTCCAGGCACTTTTTAAAGATAACAACAGGGTTTGGGCATCGTATATGAAAAGCCCGTATAAAAAGAACATTTAAAGAAGCTAACACAGATGCTTGCTTGGGAACAGTTGTTGAAACAAAGCCAGAACACTACCATCTGGAGGGCACCAGACTGAAGAAAATATTTTTTTTTCAAATTACATAACGGGATCTCAGAGGGGCATCTGGAATTTTAGAAATTATTATTCCTCGATGGAGCTTTGGGAGCGTATAGTCCAAGTTCTCATCAGCCCGTCAGCTACAGATGGGCTCTTAACACTTTGTTAAATATTATCATACTGTAGTTTTGTTCCATAATTTGCTACTTCCAATCTTGTTTGGTTGGGGGATGTACTACAAATTTTTTTTTAAAGTAACAGATTGCTCTCGGTATTCTGTGAGCCAAAGAGGGGTAAAAATATATAACAACTGGCAGCATCATATGATGTCATTCTTGGATGTCCACAGCTATATCTGTGTGAGAGAGATCCCTCTGCTAATCCAGTAAAGCTGTGTGCCAATTTCTGTGTTCCAGCCTTAGGCAGAGTGTACAAAACTAGAGACCTCTTAATCAAACAGCCCAACTAGGAAGTGAACAGAAAAATACATGTAATCTAAGAGGTAAGCCCCCCTTCCCTCCCTCCCGCCCTCCTTCCCTCCTGCCTCTTTCTCC
>JAOYMU010000098.1:24471316-24482531 GCA_025802295.1 Psammodynastes pulverulentus
AGAGGTAGGAGGAGAACCACCGTAGGACAGTGCCCCTCATCCCCAACCCCTCCAGGCGACGCAGTAAGATACCATGGCTGACAAGTTTGCCCACCCCTGGTCTAAGTGCTATTGCAAGTGCTAAAAACCAAAAGCCTCGGCAGGTAGACACAATGATACCATCACGATGTCAGCATCGCAATGCATTTTTTCCTACTCGCTTTGTGATGTCACACCCAAAAACGTAAGGGGTGAACTTTGGGTCATGACATCAGGAATCACATTTTGCTCCATGAATGCCTGTGGCTAAAGTTCTACATCTGATTTTACTCTTATTGTGCATTTATCAACAGTGTGACAAAAGCAGCAATTTGTCGTTGGATACGCTTGTCCAAAAGACAAAGCGAGAGCAATTTACCAGATGAGATGTATTAAACCAGAGAATCTGAATCCTAACCATCGAAGACAAATGTGCAGGCATGCTGGGATACCAATGGGACAAAAGTAAAGCCATAGATTATCATTCAACATCAGTACAATTTTCCCATCCATTAAGCTCCAATCTGATCCTCCTTAAAATGTATTGGATCCCAATTTCCCATAATCCTTAGCCTTTATGTTGACTGAGGGTTATAAGAATCTTGAGAAGAACAGATTGAGGAAACCTACTTAAGAAAAGGAATGAATGGGGCAGGTCAAAGAAGAGGATGACATGTTTTTGATTTTGTGAAACCTGATCAATAGCAAACATGTACGATTACAATGTTCCCAGCTTATGTAAACCTTATGTCTAGGTTAAGTCAATGTGAACCAGAAACATCCAGCAAACTCACATCAAATTCCCTAGGTCAGTGATGGCTAACCTTTTCAGCACCAAGTGCCCAAAGCATGCACACGCATGCATCCCCAAAATGCAACAGGCCTGCTTGCACCACGCATGCCCCCCGTGCATGTGCGTGAGACCCCCTATGACCACCATGCATGCGTGCATGACCCTCCGTGATTCCCCACTGCTTGAAACGGGCTGAAAATAGGGTGCACAGAGGCCGAAAATGGGGTGCATGGAGGCTGAAAACGGGGTGCAGAGGCTGAATATGGGATGCGTGGAGGCGGCAATAGGTGATGGTGATCCCTGCAGCCTGAAACAGCTGATCGTTGGGAGGCCGATCCGACCGACAATCACCTGCTTCTGCTAAATCAGGCTGTGCTGAAGCTGACCAAGCTGTTTGCTGCAAGGAGGAAAATTGCTGGGAGGCAGAGGCCAAAGGGTGGGGGCTGGTGGGAGAGCGGGGCTTCGGCAACATTTGCTGTATAAGATGCATAGACATTTCCACTCACTTTTTTTGCGTGTGTGGGGGGGGATGCGTCTTATACACCGAAAAATACAGTATGTGGATCTGGTTGCTTGCACCAGACAGGTGAAAAGTAATGGGAAAAGTTTTTCTCTATCTGATACTCTAGAGCAGTGGTTCTCAACCTTTTGAATGCCTCGACCCCTTAATACAGTTCTTCGTCTTGTGGTGACCCCCAATCATTTTTGTTGTTACGTCATACTTGCTGGCTTGCGCAGCCTCCTCCCGCGTTGGCCAAGGGAGAGCGAGAGTGAGTGTCGGCGGCCAATGGCGAGGCGTGGGGGCGGGATATGGCACGCACGCCGCCAAAATGGGAAGTGCGCGGGATGCCTGGCGACCCCTGGGAAAGGGCCGATCGACCCCCAAAGGGGTCGTGACCCCCAGGTTGAGAACCGCTGCTATAGCCTAATGGCAATCTCTGCTGCAGTCTGAAAAAGCTGATGTTCAGAGCCCAATCCAAAGGACCATCAGCTGCTCATGCTAATTAGGCTGTGCTGAAGCTACAACAGGCTTTTTGCCGCTTGCTGCAAGGAGGCAAATTGCTGGTGGGTGGGGCTTCAGCAACATTTGGTGTATAAGACGCACCCAAATTTTCACCCACTTTTGAGGGTAGAAAAAGTGCGTCTTATACTCCAAAAAGCTTCAGCACCCTCCAAAGCATAATCAAGAGCTCAGAATCCATCGGTGGTATCCATTTTGTGCTCCGAAGTCATGGAGATCTAACCCTAAGCCTACATAGACTTGCCCACCCAAAGGGGATTTTCCCATGTACTTTACGATGAAACATAGATAAGGCTGACTTGAAAAGTCAGCACCTTTGTAAGCAGAATCAAGTAATCAGAATTCTATGGCGGTGTCCATTTTGCTGTCCGAATTCATGGAGACCTAACTGTAAACCTAGGTGGATTTGCCCCGAAGGATGATTTTTCCCATGCATTTTACCAAGTACATTAATAAGGCAGGCTCGAAAAATCGACGTCCTACTAAGCATAATCAAGTGCTCTAAATCCATTGGCAATGTCCACTTTGCTGTTTGAATTCACAGAGTCCTATTCCTAACCCTAAGTGGATTTGCTCCACAATGGGATTTTCCTGTGTATTGTACCAAAAAATGTAGATAAGATTGTCTCGAAATGGCAGCGCTCTCCTAAGCATAATCAAGGACTCCAAATTCATTAGCAATAACAATTTTGCTCTCCAAATTCATGGAGACCTAACCGTAACCAGTGATAGGATTCCAATAATTTAACAACCGGTTCTCAGCCCTAATGACCAGCTGGGTAGGTGTGGCTGGGTGATCCTGTGACGTGGTGGAGCTCTGGCGAAAGTAAGTCTGGGCATACTGCCAAGAACCTTTAACTGTTCTATGGGTTAACCGAGAGGCGATTCTGTAAGCAGGGCAATAATGATTAGGCTAGAAACAACCCCAGAATGTTTCCTTTCTGCTTTCCTTACAGGATCATCCCTGTAAGGTGGGAAAAACAAAAGGAGATTTCTTTCAACAACTGGTTCTACGAACTGCTTAGAAAGTTTACAACTGGTTCTCATGAATAGGTGCAAACCTGTTGAATCCCACCACTGACTGTAACCCTAGATGGATTTTCCTGGTAAAATACATTGGAAAATCCTGTTGGTGGGCAAATACACTTAGGGATAGGGTTAGGTCTCCATGAGTTCAGAGAGCAAAATGGACATCGCCAAGGGATTTATTAAAGTTGCAAGGCTCTTAATTTGTTATCTGTACCAGTCTTTTCTTGAGAGTGAAACATCCTTGGTTTTGGTGCGCAGGAGATTTTCGATCTCTATCTAAAGAGTTTTCTCAGCAGTATAGATGGTGAAAGTTGATTAGATTTCCTAGATAGCCACTCAATGCCCACAGTTATGTTTCCATATCTTCTTTCTGTAATTTACTGGTTGATGGGTTGTTTAGTTATTGTAAATAAAAAATTAACTATCCTTTTAATTTCCCAGAATTACAACGAGAGGAGATAATGTGTAAAAATGAACTTCTAGGTATCAACCTTAGTTGAGTGTTGTTTGTATGGGTAAGAGGCCACCCACCTCCCATAGTTAAGTTAGAGAACATTGTTGGCCATAAAGCAAGTCAATAATACACATCCCTGTGCCCTGATATTTTATAGTTTTTATCCCAGCCCCTTACTCAGGTGGGTTTTGCGCATCAGAAGAAATCAGTTATAATCCATGAAAGCTGATCACATTATAATGAATATCTTGTTAGTTTTTCATGCTTCTTAATATGGCTATCTCTTTGGAAAATATGTAGGGTGGGGAATTCACTGCTTGCCAGATTGTGCTGAACTGCAGTTCTGAATGTGCTGTTGGCTGTGTTATCTAGGACTGATGGGAGCTACAGCTTGGAAACATGGAGAAAACCTCATAGTGCCAATGGAATTATCACTTGGAAGCAAAGACTGGAAATGCCATCCATACAAGGTTCCCTCAAGGAAAAATATTCAGCTTAAACAAATTTCCTCATGATTTCAGCAGTGAATCGTTGGGTTCAAAAAGGTCCTCCTCACTCTTATAACAGGATCTGTAGTCCTCCTGTAAGCTTCTTTGTGGATTGGGACTGGGTGAGGAAACATACAGTAAGAAAGGCACAGAAATTGGTCAACTGCTGGATTTATATTGCATCTTGCACATTAAACTCCTCCCGATCAGGGCACTCTGATCTGGTTCCTGCCATGCCATTACCTGATTTTTTTTAGCATGTTCCTAATATAAGCCCTACCCCAAAATAAGCCCCAGTTAAGGTCATCCTCAGCAGGGTGTGTGTGGCCAGCACTGGAGACAGCGGGGGCTGACGGTGTCCGGCAGCTTCCGCAGCCTGTGCAGCACAGGTGAATTGATTACCCATCCAAACAGCAGGCATAGGCAGAGGTGGAAGGGGAGGCATGCAATCCGGATGTGCCATGCAGGCCATGGGAAAGCCAAGAGTTGGTGGGCTGGAGTGGGCAGGCGGCCACAGGAGGTTTGTCTTTGCGTGGCGGCACTAGCAGCAGATGCAGGTAGAGGCATGGAGTGAAAGGCAGGCAATCCAGATGTGCTGAAGGGGGGCTCCCAGCTAGTCTGATCACCCTGATATCATGTTTCCCTGAAAATAAGCCCTAATGCTTATTTTGGAGCCCATAAATTTTTGACCGGGTCTTATTTTCAGGGAAACACAGGTAATGTACTTTGTTTGGCTTTAGCTTAGTATACTAGAGATAATCTCAATTTATCAAAGCCATTAGGATCATAATTTCTGGTCTCAACTTGTTTTACAGCCAACAACGGTCTCTGACTTGCCTATGGAAGGCGTCCTCTTTGGCATTAGTTACTTAGCCATATGCACACTCAACTAAAGCTGATATCTGCAAGATCATACTGTAAATGTGATGTTTCGTGATCATGCTGTTTGGTGAAGGAAATTCCAGCATTTCCAGTTGCTGTCCTTAAGTGAATCACCACAGTTTGTTAAGTGAGTACAGTATGTCATGTGGTTGCCATCTGCAGCCTCCTGCCATCTTCCTGGTTGACTTTGCTGCTATGAAGCCAACAAAGAAGATAACAAATGCTGATCACATGACCATGGGATGATGCAACGTCACAATTCCAAGATGGGTGTATAATGCCTAAATCATGATCACGTGACTACAGGGACGTAAGTGCAAGGACCAGTTGTAAGTGCCACTTGTTCAACACCATCGTAAGTTTGAACAGTTGCTGGATGAGTGTTAAATAAAGATCACCTGTATGGAAATTCAGCCATTGTGGGCTGCAATTCTTCCCCAAGCCAAGCTTGATTCCTAACAATGAAATATAACTTTAGCCAAACTATGGATCACCTTTTGCTCATTTGGAAACTTTTTTTTTCAACTTTCCAGTTTAGCCTACAGCCTTGGGATCTCCTGGTAGTCTCCCATCCAATTTCTAATAATTCCTGACCTTGCTTTGTTTTTCTGAGGTCACTCAAGAGTGGTCAGTTTTGCTTACTGCTGCAATATATATATAACCAAAATCGATAGCTTGATATGTGAACAAAGCTATTGCAACTTGTTTCACAATCTGTTGTTTAGCAGAATACGTGACTAAATTATTGGGAAGTGGTACTTCTCTTTAATATCCTCTCCTCTCTTTACATTTCCATTATCTCAGTCAAGGAATCGCTTGCGTGTCACGTGTGATTATACTTGTACTTTTGAACTTGGGCAAGCTATTTTTCCATTCCTCTTTAGCTGATTAAGGATGGGGCCCCACCCCACACACACACCTCATGCCAAGCTGCCCCTGGCGTCATTGCAGTTCCTGCTTTGGTTACCACTTCCTCCTGCATCCATATTCATCTCGTCTGTCCCCTGCTTCCTTCTACTTTTGAGAAGCCTTATTCTCAGACCTAAAGGGACGTGGTGGCTCAGTGGCTAACACGCTGAGCTTGTCGATCGAAAGGTTGGCAGTTCAGCAGTTCGAATCCCACGTGACGGGGTGAGCTCCTGTTATTTGTCCCAGCTTCTGCCAACCTAGCAGTTTGAAAGCACATAAAAAATGCAAGTGGAAAAATAGGGACCACCTTTTGGTGGGAAGGTAACAGCGTTCCATTGGCCTTTGGCTTTTAGTCATGCCGGCCATGACCATGGAGATGTCTTCGGACAGCGCTGGCTCTTCAGCTTTGAAACAAAGATGAGCACCGTCCCCTAGAGTCGGAAACAACTAGCCCATATGTGTGAGGGGAACCTTTACCTTTACCTTATTTTCAGAGCTAGCAGAGAGCATCCATCAAAATCTGGCCTTAAACACTCAATCCATTGCCTCATACACTGCTCTTTCATTGCCATTTTGTGGGTCAAAGTAATACCACCAGATAAGTATGTGCATAACTCCTCAACCACTTGATAGACCCCAGTGTTTGCTCTTACCGCACCCCCAAATTATAGTTTCATACTATTTTGAAGCGGGGTGGCTTAAAATAAACTGTGGGCTTAACATAGGTAAAATTATAAATAGTAGAGAGACACATGCCCAAGCCAGCTGGATGACTTTGAGCCAGTCACTCACCCTCAGACCAACCCCCCTCACAGGATTGTTGTTGTGGGGAAAATAGGAGGAGGAGGAGGAAGGAATATTATGCATGTTCACTACATTGAGTTATTTATAACTTAATAAAGTCCTACTCACAGTGCAGAACCATCTTCCCTGAGAGGATTAAAAAATGTTGGCCATTAAGAGATTGCCAATCTCTTAGGGGAAAAGCTTCAGTTAGCAAACTTTTAACATTAGTGAGATGTCTGCTAATTACAGGGATACTCAAGATACAGTACTATATTTAGTTAACAGTAGTTAAAGGACTGACAAGAGGAAAATTGAATGTCCGCATTGCACACAAAATGTATTTTTATCTTTTCTTTTGTCAGGGCTGTGCTTTCTACATATGGAATTATGTCTGTTTATATACATAGCTCCAAAAGCACACACCTTTCTAACTACAGTATATCGCATTCGCATGAGTCATTGTGGGCCACTCGGATCTGGCAACGAAGCTTCTTCCAAGGAGCTAAAAGACAGAGGTTTTGGCCTGATAATCTTTATCATTATGCTTGATCTACGACAAATAAACTATATCGGAATACATTTGTTCAGAGAGACCTAATTCAATGTATTTCAAAGGTAGTGTCTAGATCTCGTGCATGGGGCAGTCTTTCATCTGGTGTCTGGGGATAATGGGAATTGTAATGTGACACATTTAGAGGTCAACAGGTTGAGAAGAATAAGGAGCAAGTCAATTAAATTAATTCCTCCCGTCTGTTCCTTGTTTCTGTGCCAAGTCAATGGTAGAAGCTTATGTCTAAAATAATAAGCATTAATTACATTCTAATTTAAAGTCTGCATTCAGGCAAGATGTCCCATTTACATTTTTCAAATAAATCTCATCACATGGGGGATAAGTATATAATTGAGTGATAACTAGTATATTGAAATATACTTAGTTACTTTGCTGTAAATTTGAGAATGTCAAATCAGCTAGTAGGCATTTTAGGATGTATGAGAAATTGGTAGTAGGGACAAATTGGAGATAGAAAAGGAAAAATGGCAAATTTAAGCAAATCCTTTTAAATAAAAAGGCAAGAGAATCTCTCCTGACCCAATTCTGAGAATTTTCTAAAACTGAAAAACATCCCATAGATACCCAAAGATGGTTTTTCCCTCCAAAAAGCAACTGGATTTTCTTTGTTTTTCCTTAAAGATGTTTCACTTCTTATCCAAGAAACTTCTTCAGAATGGACTGAAGAATGAACTGAAGAAGCTTCTTGGATGAGAAGCAAAACGTCTTCAAGGAAAAACAAAGAAAGTCCAGTTGCCTTTTGGGGAAAAAAAAAGCACCTTTGGGACAACCATGACTTGGATGACTAAGAATTTCCATAGACATCCTGTGTTTTCCTCTCAGTACGCTTTCCTCTCAGTATTGAGGACAAATTCTCTTGTGCATCTATTTGTTATGATACAGAGAGAAACTGAGCAGTTAAAAGGAAGTCTAAGACAAGATGTCCATTTTGTTTTCTGTGTGGAACAAAACCTTTTCTAAGAACACGATGCTTTTCTGTTTCCTATGTGAAAAGGTCAAGATGTTTCCTTAAATTCCATCAGCAGTTCTGTATAACTCTCACTGCAAAACCAGAACAGAGAAGCAAGAACTGAACACATATGATGTCATGTCCTGGGGAAGCAAAATTTGGAAAGGTACCAACTTTCATATAGCAGTGTACACAGCAACCTCAGGGTTTTAGCCTATGATTCCTTTCCTCTTAATAAGCTGGAATGCACGTCTCTGATAAAAGGTCACCATTTTCTTCTTAAAGCAGATGTGATTGTTCAACATGGGGGTACAAAGATGGATTATAGAAGACGCACTAGTAGTAGCAGCTGAGGTGGAAGCTGTGTGAAAAATGTTAATATCAGTCTAATATCCCCACTGGTTGTTTTTTTTTTTCCCCCGAATGTATCACCAGTTGAATCTCAGTCTCATCTCAATGTTTGGTAAAGGAATAGCTTTATTTTTAAATAGATGTATATATTTCTTAATTTTTCTGTAGGACTCCTCATACAGTCTGCAGTGTGGCTTCTTGAGGCCAAGTTGACAAACATTTGAGAGAATTCAGTATATAAGGTGAATTCATTGTATTTTTGTGTGTGCAATACATTCTTTGCTGAGGATTTTTTAAAATTCGGTAAGAATAGTTTGGAGGATCTTTAAGTATACTTTCCAGAATTTCAAACAGAAGGCATGTATAAAGGTAGGGGGAACTATAATAATAAATCAAGTAAGATATTTCATCACTAATATGGAATTTAAATGCCAATGAGTAATATCCTGAATTCATTGGTAATATCCTGAATACCTTAAGTTTTTCAAATGCTTAAAAAACCTACTATAAACTATTGAACCACAGAACAAGCCGTTAGCTAAAGTAAAATAAAATGCAGTAATATCTTTATGTTAGGCATTAGTAACCTCTAATCTTCCCCATTCCTTCAGCCCCACCCAGCACTACTAACAACTCTGGATGATGGGATCTAAAACTCAGCAACTAATGGGGAGCCACACTTTTTCCATTCCTTTACTCTAAGAAGTTGCTAAAGTATCATTACATAGAAGGGCGTTTGAGTTTCTCAGACTAACTTTTTAGGCTAGGATCAGGAAGTAAATACAAAAAACGGTAGAACAGAATGGAGAAGTTTCCAACTCTGTGGTTGTGGTTACACAATGAGTGACGAGCTGCTATTAGCCCAGAAAGACAAATGGATCCCAATGGCACCAGACAGTAGGTTCCCTCTTGGGCCTAAAATTTTTATGAGGAGAATTTTGGTTAGAATTGAAGCACAGTTGGAAAACTATAAGCCATAGTTATACCTTTTTCTCTTTCTTTTTGCACATTATGCAACATGGGAGCCTATTATTAATGTAGGCAGACTTAATATTGCCACAGGAACATTGGATGATATTACAAAACTCTTTATAATTTCACTCAGGTTGTCACTAACTGTGTACGGTAATTCAGTGTTTATCAATTCTTGACAACTTGAAGATGGGTAGAGATCAATTTCCAGATTCTGGGACTTGAAGTCCACACATTTTAAAGTTGTTGACTCCTGTTCAAAGTAAAAAGGGGGCAATTTTTCCACTGAGGCAGATTGGAAAGGTGATGAGCCAGGAAACAAAATGGTAGAGAAAGCGATAAAATAGCTTTAATTCAGTTTTTTTTAAAATCCATCAAATAAAATTTGACACATTTGACATTAATGTGTATCATATCAAGAATTTAAATAATACAAACTACTGCATACTGATGCACTGGAACTGTAATCATAATGCCTACAATACTGCACTTCAAGAATGTTTAGATTAATATATGTCACTAAAAATGGTTTTCTATGGTATGAAAAATTTAGTTTGAAAAAGTAGGTAGATTTTTCAGAATGGCTCATAGAACATATCAAGAAACAGCTAATTTGCCAGCATATAAAATGGATTATTCCACCTTCTCCGCCACCCCTTACGGAGGCTCCATCTTAAAACCTGGTACTTTTATTGGTATAATGGTGGAAAATAATTTATTGCGAAGAATTTTTTAATAAAACTAGCCATTTTTCTTGAGCGTTCACAGTGGGGTTTTTTGTAGGGCTCCTAGCTTGTAGAAATCTGGATGACCCAAGATCTGGAGCTTTGCAGTACAGATTTGGTAGCCCTCGTAAAGTGACACTATAATATTGTAAATAGAACTGCCAGGTGTCCAAGTACTATGGCAATGGGGCCAGGTGAGTGTTTTGATATCAGCAACACCTGCTTAGTACAAGTGGTTTCTTTGTGCTATTTATAGACTTAACCTTCTCCCTTACTTCATCTCCTGCTCATGATTGCGTAGGAGGGACCACCAACGCCCACCTCCCAATAGCCTTGTCTTACCTAGGCCATCACCTGCAGATTCCCCAAAGGCGCTATTTTGTGCAGCCACTTTTGTTGCTAAAACTAGAAAGCAAGTACATAAGTGGTACAAGAGATGGGATCTTCTCTTTTGCTCCACCAGCCAACTACAACGCAAAACGCCCCCAGCAGGGCTCCAGGCCAACCTGCTGATGGAAGCAGTAGAGGGGGGGCGGCTTTGAGCAATGTTTTCAGTAATTAGGAGTGCCTTTGATTAATATTTCTAGTTCTTTGAAGTAACAAACAAGAAAGTGAAATTCTGATAAGGAAACCAGCCCAAACCAGTTGAAGGCAAGGTCTGTACCAAAAATTTGAACTTTAGTAACTCCAAAACTAATTATAATGTGCAAAACTGAACCCCTGAGTATGCAATTGGGCATTAACAAGATCACACGAAGAACATTATGGGATGCTATGAAATGTTACAGACTACATATCAAGCTACTGAGCGTGCTTTTTAGATCGTAGCTGAGTCAAATGATGATGCTTACCAATGAAAGAACACAATCCAAACCCAATATGTTTGAACTGTATATAAAGTGATCAAGCAACCCAACCTTTGCCTTGTGTCCATGGGGTGGTGGTGTCTATTTTTATGCATAAAGAAGATATATTAATCTACCTTTCCTGTTTGGATCTATTTAGGTAAAGACACACCAGGTGAAGAATCTTAGTGACATTTACAGCTAGAGCATGGTTTTGAGGCCCTTCAGGAAGGACAAGAGGATGGGGGTGGATCTTACCTCCGGGGGCACAATGTCCCAAAGGGCAGGGGGCATGGCAGAAAAGGTTCTTCTCTTGGACCCTGCCATCAGTCAAAATCCCTTGGTTCAGAGGTGGTATTCAGCAGGTTCTGACCGGTTCTGGAGAACCGGTAGCGGAAATTTTGAGTAGTTCGGAGAACCGG
>JAOYMU010000098.1:24525100-24535133 GCA_025802295.1 Psammodynastes pulverulentus
AGTCACATGATCACCCAGCCACGCCTACCCAGCTGGTCATTAGGGCAGAGAACCGGTTGTTAAACTATTTGAATCCCGCCACTGATCATGCCTCATCCCATCTGACTGCTCTAGCTGACCAGGAGATGCCTGATTGATCAGCCTCCTCAGATGAATCATGGTTTGAAGATTCCTGAGGCTAACAATACACAGAGTTAATTGGAACATTGTCAGAATTTTGGCCTATGACATCCTGCATTCGTGGGAAAATACTACAAAGAAAAAAAAATCATAGTATTAACATAAAAGGAAGAACTGGTTCGTTTTCTATACAATTTACCAAAAAAAGTGCTAAAATAAAAAATACCAACTGTCTTTAATATTACATATGGGCAGCAGAAAGGATAAAATTATAAGCAAGTGTTTTGTTTTTTCTAACCTATTATTACAATGTGGATAGCTGAGGTTTGTTGTAAGGCATGTCCAGCAATTATTTTCGATGGAACATGTTCTGGGCTAGGTCTCCACAGCTGATCTTAATTTTCAGAAAGGAATGATGAAGTCAACAGCAACCAAATGGGAAATAAGACAAGCACAAGAGTGTAGCAGCTGTAGAAAGATCACTCGAGAGACTAACGTTTTGTATTTTGGAACTCCCCTTAGGACTGACGTGTGCAGTACATGGATTTCTCATTTGGGCTTGTTGTTTGGAACATCTGTCCTTCCAAGAATAGTCAGAAGGATCTCCTTGCTTGCCCTCTTATGCAGAAGTGAGGCAATAGATTCCCAGTGCAAGGTCACGTGTGTTAATACGATGCAAAGCTTGATGGCTAGCAAGCCTTTTCTGTGAGCTCAGGATGGACTTAAAATTAATTAATGTAATCCAAAAGCTTTTTGAATAATAGTTCTCACTCCAATAATTCAAATATTGTACATAGATTGAGTACAAGGAATCCAGATTGTTATCTGTGCCAAGATTTATAATAGCCAGAGGAACTGATCAGCACAATGGGAAAACATCCATTCTCAGAGAAATTATCTAAAAGAGAAAAGCCACATTGTTTGTCGGTTACACATCTACCAGTAGCCCTTGCTTATAACAATGGAAATCGGAAGAATTTCCATTGTTTAGCGATGTACCGGTAAAGTGGGCTATCACATTACTGCATCACTTAGCAACAGTAATTCTGGCACTCTTAGTTGTTGGCGTGAAACAAGGACTGAAGATCATTAAGTGAGGACCACCTCGTAACTTCCTGCTGGTTTCCAATAAGCAAAATCAACAGGGAAGTCAGCAAGACCCAGGTCGCTCACAAGTAGGCTGGCAGACAGGTAGATGGCTGCTGCTGGGAAGTTGAGGTTATGCAGGTGACTGGCAATCTCAAAATCCATTTGCAGAGAGTCTTTAGAAACATGTTTCAGTTCTCCATTTGGCTTCTGATACTGTGACAGAATGTTTCTGTAATGAAACTTGTGAGATATCCATTAAGCAGAACTTCATTAACACTGGAATTCTATTCATGCTTTACATGTAAGTAAATTCTACTGAGATGAGTGGCACTTGTTACCAGTCAATTATACAGGATGAATGTGTTGTACCAAAACAAAAAGAACAGGAAGGCCAGGCACCTTGAATTTTTCGCTCTTTCACTTTTCTGGTTCATTGGGCAATGTCAGAACTTCCCTAGAAGTTTTTTCACAGATGTATAATCCTGAAGCACGAGAACTCCATTAGGTAGCCCTGAATTTACAACTATTCATTTAGTGACCGTTCGAAGTTACAACGGCACTGTAAAAAGTGACTTACAACCAGGCCTCATACATACAACCATCGCAATATTCCCCATAGTCATTAAAATGTGGGTGCTTGGCAACCAACATGTACTTATAATTCCAGCATCCCACGGTCATGTGATCGCCATTTGCAACCTTCCCAGCCAGCTTCCAACAGGCGTTGGAAGTCAATGGTGGGAGTCAATTCGTTTAATGATCGCGATTCACTTAGCAACTGCAGTGATCTGTTTAATAACTGTGGCAAAAAAGTTATAGAATCTGGCCTTACTAACTTATAACCACTTTGCTTAGCAAGGGGAGTTTTTGCCCCAGTTGTGGTCATAAGACGATTACCTGTATTCTGAAACTGATCCCATTCAAGTCCTAACATTTGCTTTATTCTCATAGCAGTTCCAATAATATCAACAACATAATTTTTTCCCATAGTAATCTTTTATACAATTGTTCGAAATATAGCTTCATGTAGCTCAGTTACCTTTGAGTTATTTTTATGTATTTATCTTTTCATTCTCTTAGCTAATATTAGCTAAGCTAATATTAAAATTCAAGTATGTAAAATACAGTGTAGATAAGTCAGAACAAACAAACATAAAAAGTCAGAGTTTATGTGAATAAAAACAAACTTTTAATAATGTACAACCAAAAATTTGACAGCCTCATTCTTATATTAAAACAAAAGATTTCTTTCCTATATTACATCTATTTACATTTGCATACTGAGGAGATAAAGTGTCTAAGTGGCTATTTTACAGTCTTTCACTAGTAAAACATATAAAACCTGAAACAAATATAAAGGTCAAGAAGGAATCCATTTTTGGGACAAGAAAGACAGAAGAGACAAGACAATAGTACCAAGAATGATCTATTCTGAAGCCGGTGTGACCCCCAACTGTAAGTTATACCATATAAGTTTGGGAAAAGATTAAGGGCATTTCTACTGGGAAATTTCATATCAGGACTCTTTAACGTCTGTTCTGATAAAGCTGATGTTCCCCAAATGGAATTCAGCATTGGGATTCTATCCTGCTATTTGTAACCCCAGGGCTGGGTTATTTGGCCGTTGGACTAAAATTTCATGAAAAAGACCTCAATGTACCATGAGAGTTATTGGTTTAATTTGCAATGGAACCTCCTCCTAGTTTTTTTTAAGTAACTATGAAGGAATGGTTAGAAACATTAATGCTATTGTTATCACAGTAAACAGGATATTTGCTCCCCTTAGTCAAAAATGCCAACTGCAGTAGCTAACTACATCATTGGAGTGATATAGAGTCACATCAAAGAAATGTCTTAAATAAGCACCCAACTCTGCTTTATTAAAATGGTGCAATTTGAGGGCCCTTTTTTGAATATGCCTACAGTCTGAAATCAGGCAAATGTTCCTATTTTCCCATTTAGGAAAAGCAATTCTTTGGTCATTTTTATTTTGTCATGATAATGCAAAAAAAGGAAAAAATGAGTCCAGTTCTGCTGGATTAATTTGAGGGTTTCTTTATGAATAAAATGGTTCTTGTCCTCTCTGGATTGGATGCCAGGAGGGCAGAGCCTATTGTGGGGCCTGGGGTGCCACCAGATATGATCTGGATTATTTGGAGCGTGTGGAATCCAAGGAAGCAGACAGAATCCCCAGTAGTCTGATCACCCACTATTATGTTGTATTCTTAACTCCTTTGGGTCGCTGGCTAGGGTGTGATCAGCTGGATCTGGGAGGTTATTTATGCTTCTTTGAGTGAGAAGCTGATGTTGCCTGCTTTGAAGGGGGTAACTGAAGGAAGAAAAACCTGGGTTCAGATGTACTTCAGATAAAGTTTGCCTTATATATAATCTACCCTTCCTAGGAAAGGGTGTGGAGAAGTACTAGGTAATTAGCTAAAGAAGATCCTAGAGGAAGCAGATTATCTGGACCCTGTTCAGTCAGGACCCAGACCAGGTTATGGGACAAAAATGGCACTGGCTTTCCTGATGTAAGATAAACTTCCTTCAGATGCAGATGGGGCGAGGGGATGATGTCCCTCCTGGTTTTATCAGAACTAAGCAGTGTACCAATGCCATCAAGAATACCATGGTGTCCTTCTTACAGGGAGGTTGAGGCACCATTTTACAGTAGTTCTGCTGCTACCTGAGAGTGTAGTCAGTCAATGACTGGTGGGAGATGCACCTGAATCCATGAAGCTTCAGTGTGGGATCCCTCAGGGCTCCATGTTTTTTTAAAAGCTATATGAAACTGGTGGAACAGGTGATTTACTGGTTCAGGCTAAGCTGATAAGTAGCTTTAAATACTTCGGAAGCATCATCTTGAGGGATGGTTTTTTGGAGAAAGAAATTGACTCCAGGATCAGCATGGATAGTCAAGGACTGGGACGGCTTTGTACTGGAGTGATCAATCAATACAGCATCTATATCTCCATGAAACAAAAAGTCTACAGAGCTGTGGTTAGCCCGTCCCTCTTATATATATAAATGTGAGTCCTGGACTCTGCATCGAAGATACATCAAACTGGAGAAATTTCACATGTGCGTTCTCCAATCAACTCTTGGCATTCATTGGCAAGGCAGTCTCCAAACTGAAGGTCCTGGATTATGCACAGTCCACTAGCACTGAGTCCCTAATTATCAGAGGTCAGAGGAGATGGGTGGGATATGTCCTCAGCACGGATGACTGCTGTATGCCTTGCCAGTTGTTCTACTGGAGCCTGAGATGAGACCTCAAGGTCGACCATGCAAGCTCTACAAGATACTGTGAATGAAACCCTAGGCCACTGTGACACCCAGCCATGGGAACTAGAAGCCACAACTAATGACAGAACATGCTGGCAAGCCCTGTCCTATGAAGTCTTCACCAGCTTTGAAAATAAGGCGCCATCAAAAACTGGGGGGAAAACCTAAAATATAGTAGTGTCTTCGAACCCTAAGGGCTGCCAATGCTCAATTATACTTCACAACCCTATAGATATTTTGAACCAGCATCTATGAGGTTTGGATGGAGCAAGCTAACATACAATTCTGCAAGGCAGGGTTGATAATGGGCAGTAGACCACTCTGGACTGCATTATCTCCCCCTGAAGGATGTGGTTGTCAATTTGGGGTTTGCATGGATGCACAATTCCTACTTAAATGACTGGTGGAAACTGTGGTCGGGTGGCTTTGCACTATTTACAATCCTACATAGAACAGGATGCCTTGACTTCAATAACTCAGACTCTTGATTACTACTTGACTACTGCAATGTGTATTACAATGAGCTGCCTTTGAAGACAATCTGGAAGCTGTACCTGATACAAAATGTGGCAGTAAGATTATTGGCAAGATAGCCCCATCTAGCCAGAATTACACCTATATTAAAGATCCTGCATAGGTAGGTGGTAAGCTTCTGGGTCCAATTCAAAGTGCTGGCCATTAGCCATAGAGCCCTAAATGGCACAAGGTGGGACACATACAGGCAATATACCAGTGTTCACTGGTTTAGTCATCAAGAAAGGGTCTGTGAAAATTCGCTCCCTTTGTGAAGTTTACAATATCCTCCATCTCAGGGAATATTCTCCCCGCAAAAGTACATGCACTCCCCACCTGATGTAAACAGGTTAAAGCTATTTTATTTCAGTGCACTTTTGATTTCTGCTCTCTGTAGTTATTTTTTGTTATAAGTATTTGAATTTGGCTACTGTTATAGCTTGGGATTTTTGTTTTGATGTTGTACAATTCCCCAGTTTCTTATGGGATTCATGCAGATTACAAGCACTGTTAAATAGCCTTTCATGCAGAATTAGAACTGATTTATTTTGAGATGGAAGCAACTGATGCAATATTTGTAGCAAATTACCATAAGGTGTAATTGGGGGAATTCTATTTCAGTTTAAATTGACTTTATACGAAACGGGTTTATCTGCCTCTAAACCGTAGATGAAGGAGTAAAATGTCAAGAAGTATACGATACAACTAGGACATACACTTTGGCAAAATTATTTACCATTTGGGAATACTTGGAAATAAAATATATTTAAGGGAAATACACACTTTTTAGCCTCAAGTTAATTTCATGTCTATCACTTAAAATCTTCAACTTGTCTATGAAAATCAAATGGCTCTTTTTAATTGGAGGTGGATTTGACAGTAAAATTATACACATGAACATTTCCATTACCTGAGCTCCAAGTGTAAATCTCCGTGATGCGTTGTTCTCAATTCCAACTCCAGCCATCATAGATGCCATTTCTTATTTATGAAAACATATGATTAACATAAATGTCAAGGTGCCTTATACTTTAGATCAGAAATGCAAGGAAGATTTTAGTAAATGGTGTCCCTTTGCTAGAGATTTGTGGTGGTCTCTGGCTCAGAAATGATCAGACCAAAATAATAGAAAAAGGCAAGTTGTACAATCAGAAGCACAAACCCCACATATGCCTACAAACAAAAGCGCCTGAGATTTTCAAAACACAGCATTAAAGGAAGCTACAACTTGTTACGGACCTAAAGGAACATGTCAAATTGACTCCAATACACAATGCAGCTCTGCAATGTATATAATACAATCAAAGACACAAGAAAGGTTAAGGGAGAGGGAAGGAAAGACGTACACATGCCTATTCCGACAAACAACAAATACAGAATGTTTTATATTCTTATAAAATCCCCTGTCCAAGAAGGGATAACTCCTCCTCTTAGTAGTCAAGGGTTCATGGTTTATATAGAAACAGTTCCAGTGTAAAATTGAGCTGTGTGCATTTCTCAGTTTTTTTCTTTTTTTTTGCAGTGATTTCTTTATAAACAAATGAGAGGTAATTATCTATTTTTATAAACAATAGTAAAAAAAGTTAAAATCCAGCCCCTCCGTTAAAATAAGAATTAAAAAAATTAATCAAACCACTCCAGTTAAAAGTTATGGCTTCAGGAGTTATCTATCAAACACCCAATCTACACATAATGGAGTCTAATGCATTATTTGCATCACAATACAATCTCAGGCTGTTCCCCCCCCCCACGAAAAGATGTGACAGCCTAATCAGTCCTATTATGCCCTGATCATTTAATTCAAACAAAATGCATGCAGTTAATCCAGTCCCAATCCTTCCCTACCCCACCCCACCCCACGCCCAAGTGACACAAAGTAACTTCCAGAATAAGGGAGATCATATTATATTTAACTATCTATCTATCTATATATATACACATAAACGTACACACACACACGCACGCACACACACATCAGCTTTATTTTGCAGTCATTGTTCCTTGAAAGGACAAATGTTGCCAGGAAGTCTCTGAATGCATATTTCTCCATAGCCATTTCATTCGGTAGAGAAATGTAAAACACCGGAGTTGTTCTGCCAAAGGCACCTTGAGAAATGGAAGGGCAATGATCCTAAACGGTCCAATTTGTCTTTCTTTAACTAGGAAAGCACCAATTTCAGCAGATACCTAATTCTTCCACAATTCTTTCCTCTTGCTAGGTAATCATTGCTACCCATTATGGGAGAATTTTAAACTAAAAAACAAACACACACAATCGAAGTATTTTCCCTGCTTTTAAAAAAAGAGGGGAAGAATGGCAGTGAAACCATTTGTACAGCTCCCCCCCCCAAAGTCTACTATTTAGCAGGGCAGAGCCCTACTCTTTCCTAGTGAGAAGACAGCTAATTATCAGCTAGTGAGAAATAAGGAATTAGCACCTGCACTTCACAAAAGGACACTCTACATTTTTCAACATGCACAGGAGCACAAGCAGACACAATACACACCTACGGGGCAAAGGGATGCATACCTTTGCACATGCACACGCTGTAGTTCTGGCTTAGGATCTGTTGAGCTAGAAAAGGGCCACTATCTGGCCAAACAAAGTGCACACAAGGTGCCTATGTGTACATGTCAGTCCTCGAAACCTTCCCCTGGCCACACTTTTTAATCCACAAGAAAGTATCATCTTCTCCCAAGCCATAAGGCTTTCCCTAATCAGCACATAACTCAAATTTACAGGGATTTCCAGAAGAGAAACAAGGTTATATTGTGACTGACATTCTCCTATACAAGCCCCTCAGAACGCTCTTGAGAGGGAATTCAAAAAAGATGTGTTTCACTCTTGAATGAGGAAATGAGTGAAGTCTCTAATGTCGATCTTCCTCACCTGGCCACCTGCAGGCCAAGCTGTCCAGTTGATAGCAGCAGGCTGAATACAAAGACGAGGTAGGCCTTCTTCACCACATCAATTCTTGCATGGCAGCTATTTGTGCACTTTCCTCAAGATGGTGCTTGCAGTCTAAATTTTCACATCTTCCTGGATACTGAGTTGAGAAAGAGTTTTCTTGATGCGTAAAGCTGTTAGTCGTGCTGCTCCATTGGCATACCAGCACTCTCGCATCATTTTCCCCATAATTCGCAATGCCTGGGAACATGGGGAGAATGGCATCAGGAGGAATCTCTTTTCAAGAGATCAAATCCATTTTAAAAAAAAGAATCCATGCTTAGGATGCTGCTTTGTGCTTATGCTTTTTTATTAGTATGCATTTAAAACTGCAGTGGTATCTTATTTTTTTATTAGGAGTTTAAAAAAAAATCTAGTCAAAATAAAATTCAGTGTTTGCCAATTGCCTCTTAAAAGAAGCAAAGATTTCTTTCACAATCATGAAAAAGACAATTCTTGTCACTGACTGTATTTCCACAGAACTCAAAGGTTTTTTTTTTTAATGGTTTGTTAAAATATTCCATACTAGCATAAACACTATGCTATAATTTGGGTTTTTTTTTGTTTTTGCTTTGTATTATATGAAAACCAATCCAACTTCTTTTTAACACTTTGAAGCCGAAATCTGTATTTTGAGTTTTGCCTTTTACATGTAAACTATTCATTTTTACCTTTCTACACACAAGTAAAGAAAATTTGAAAGAATGATTGTGTTTAAATACCATGTCTGGCTATAATGTGGTCCTGTTTGGTTTGGCTTGAAATGTGTCATGTGTGAATCCAATGTTATGTTATTCAAAGTGCCACAGTTATGCAAATCTTAGCTTGCTGCAATGTATAATCTAGTCCATTTTTAACTGACTGGCAAGAACTACAATCGAAGCCAGAATTCTAATATATTTCGTAAAAAATTCTTTTTTGTATGCGTGGATTAACGTATAGATTGCACAGACCTTATTCAATAAGCCAGAATAAAATTCTTCAGTACAAAACATTAAAAAGAGAGAATGAATTGATAACTGGGATTCTTTATCCAATTGCTACCAAGATCTCATGCTAGCAATTTGCTGAAGCTTTCCTTTCCCCTCTAGCTAATATGACAAATACTAGATTAAGAATTATGCCTTATGGCATGCTTTTTAGTTTTCAAGATCAACTGTACCTCATAACTCTGCCACCAGTTGGGAATGTTCGGTCGTAGTTTCTGTTCACATACTACTTTTCGCATTTCTTCAATGGACGGGTCAGAGGGCACAAGGTCATAGTATGGGAGCTGATATTCTTCATGAATACCTAAAAGGAAAAAAAAGAGGAACAAGCTATTATTTCTTATGAATGTATCTTTTACACAGGCACAGTAGCATTAATGATATAGGATGAACAGCCTGCAAAAGGAGCAGGAAATATCATATATAAGATGTAAAAATATAGAAAATATCCAGCAATTATTACATGAAAAATACTCATGATGATCCTAGAAAAAAACAAGAAAATTATTATCCACTATTGTATTCTCAACTCTCGTGCATTAAAAATATTTTTTTCTCCCAAGGAGATTATAGATGATGGCCAAGTTAAACCTGAAAGTAACATATTAATCATTCAGTTTTGTTGGTTAAGGGCTCTCCCAATATACAGAATATACTATCCAATCTATATGAAACTATTTTTCTTTAGATTTCTCACAGTGAGATCATTTTAGATTTCACCACTGCTTTTCCCAAACTATTTCACCACTGCTTTTTACAAACTATTTTTCAATATTATGTATCAAGATAACAATGAACAAAATCTCTTTCCCTCCTTTTAAACACAAATTCAAAACATGTTTATGTTCATTTTACCTTCTGTATTTGAGAACCAGTGATTTTCCTGAATAAAGAAGACATACTTAACAATTACTACACAGTTGTATCTTGCACAAAAACCTTCAATGAGAAATTAATTGCCTATGTTATTATATACACCACTTAGAATTACTTTGGAGATTGGGATGGCATAAAAGTAACAAATATAAGATTTTTAAAAATGCTCTTGAACTTACAATTTCTTATCAATGGCTATTTTTTTAAAAAGTACCTA
>JAOYMU010000098.1:24535233-24555445 GCA_025802295.1 Psammodynastes pulverulentus
CTCCCTCTTTCATTCTCCTCCTCATCCTCTCTCTCTCTCTCTCTCTCTCTCTCATCTCTCTTTCTCTCTCATCTCTTTCTGTATCCCTCTGTTTCTCATCTCTCTCTCATCTCTCTTTCCAGAGCTCTACTCACAGGACTGGCCCATTGGTCATCCCGGAACAGCTCCTCCACCCAGGTGCTCTGTGGACCACCAACATTTTCTCATGGACCACCAGTGGTCCCCGGACCACTGGTTGAAGACCTCTGCTTTAAACAACAAATGATAATATGACTTTCTTCCATGCAACGGATCCAGGTTCCTGACGTTTTCCCCCCTCTAATTTCAGTTCTATGAGGAACTGTTGAGGGAATTAGGTACTTCTAGCCCAGGGATCCTCAAACTTGACAACTATGCTGGCTGGAGAATTCTGGGAGTTGAAGTCCACCAGTCTTGAAGTTGCCAAGTTTGGAGACCTCTGTTCTAGGCCTACCAAAGAGAAGGATTAGGGTGGTAAGTGTCTTCTTAAAGGGCCATCCCAGATAAGAGGGGATTGACTTCTTCTCTAAGTCACCAGAAGTCAGGACCAGAAGTAATGGATGGAAGCTGGTCAAAGAGAGCTACAAACTTAGAACTAAGGAGAAATTTTCTGACAGTGAAGACGAAATATTAGACAAGATTCTATATTGCGCTGAAATGAATAAATTAACCCTAGAAATGAAGGACAAAGATAAGCTCAGAATGGCTAAAGAAACTCCCAGCGCTCCGTTCTCCCGTAAGGTGGATTGGATTTTGGTGAAAAAGAAGTCCCCCCACGTTACTACTGAAATGGAAATGCTACTGGACAATTGCAAACCATTTTCTTTAAAGATGTCATTTGCATTCCGAACCAGGAGAAGGTATCCGAGGCGAATTCTTTCCAAGGCGGACGAGTAAACCGTTGCTCGGAGAACATTTCAAACAAGAAGTCAACAAGCAGCCTTCTTGTATCGCCCAATGGCAAGATAAAACAATATTGCGCCCTCGTACATTGTAAATCGACTGTCAGCCTAACTAACCAGGGAGGGAACAGGGTGAGACGAGAACTTCTCCTCAGCATTCGGGGCAAAGCTGGGGAAACACCACCCTCTAGAGGACGCTCAGTGCATCACACCAATATTACCTTTGAAGGGAACATCGGCAGTTTCCCAGGTAAAAAGACCCAGGAAGGCAATTCTGCTGACTTACAGTGGAATTCTTCTTTAGTCCGATCGTCTCCAGATATGTAGGGAACTGCAACTCCCAGAATCCCCCACCACTTCTGGCCTCCTCAATCAAGCATGACCTTGAGGCGCCCCAGCTGAAGGGCCTGAATCCCGCCCGTCCTCTGAGACTTATTTCTTGATTATTTGCTGATGAAATGGATGAAACAGCACTACTGAAAAATCTCCAAGTTTCTGGCGTTATGCCTTTAGTGGCGACAGCTCATCCACCTCCCGCTTTTCTGCACCCACGCGGACATCAGGATTACAAGGGGTTAAGGTTCACAAGCACTCGGAAAAGGCTGAGCTATGATACAAGGGTTCCTGCTAAGATCAGGAATGATCTTATGAACGAATGAACCCATCTGGAGTTCTCAGACGGAAACCTCACTGACCACAAAAGAGCAACGCTCTAAAAATATACAGGTAGTCCTCAACTTAATTCCTTTAGTGACCGTTTGAAGATACAACGGCGCTGGAAAAAGTGACTTACCTGTATGACCTTTTTCACACTTACGACCATGGCAGCATGGATTTATGACGATTGCAGTCAGCGGTGGGATTCAAATAATTGAACAACCGGTTCTCTGCCCTAATGACCGGCTGGGTAGGCGTGGCTGGGGGGGATCCTGTGACTGGGTGGAGCTCAGGCGACAGTAAGTCTGGGCGTCCTGCCAAGAACCTTGAGCTGTTCTATGGGTTAACCGAGAGGCAGTTTCTGTAAGCAGAGCAAGAAAGATTCAGCTAGAAACAACCCCAGAATGTCTCCTTCCTGCCTTCCTTAAAGGATTAGCCCTGTCAAGTGGGAAAAAAACAAAAGGAGATTTCTTCCAACAACCGGTTCTCCCAACTGTTTAGAAAGTTAACAACTGGTTCTCGGGGATAGGTGCAAACCTGTTGAATCCCACCACTGGATGTATATCTCCTGCCTTGAGCAGGGAATTGGACTAGAAGACTTCTAAAGTCCCTTCCAGCCCTATGATTCTACATTCAAATACAGGCAAGTGGGTCTTTCAGAAGCGAGGTGTGTTATGCAAACATGCAATCTGTGGTTTTGCCTATAAATCTTCCCTCCTCCACCAGTTCCAGGAATTCAACGTCAGCCTGTATAATTTATGAGACGTTGACCACGGAGGGCTTTGTGTTCTTCACAGCCTACCTTTTATCCCAACACCGTTAGTGCGTGACGCCTCCCTAGCCATGAAAGAAAACCAGTAGCCCCCAGATTCCCCCCCCCACATCACACCAATGGGTTTTTCCAAGAGCATCTTGACGAAAGCTTTTTGGAGAAGGAGGATTTACTTCAACCCCAGTTGCCTGGCATGGAGGAACAACGGTCTATATTTATCAGCTTGGGTTAGGTGGAAATGTTTCTTGGCACCTCCGAGTTTAATTAAAAAAAATGCAAAGCTGACATTTGTGTGGGTTCCTGTATTGGCTGCTGAAGCCTGATTACTATTTTCAGGTTTCACCCAAGGGGTTGTTAACAAGCAGATTGAAGGGGCGTTACGTTTATTGTGAGGTCACAAGATGGCATGAGTGATCGTACGTAGGGAATGTAATGCATTGCATGGGTCTGAAATAGAATAGAATAGAATAGAATAGAATAGAATAGAATAACAGAGTTGGAAGGGACCTTGGAGGTCTTCTAGTCCAACCCCCTGCTAAGGCAGGGAACGCTTTACTATTTCAGACAAACGGTTATCCAACATCTTCTTAAAAACTTCCAATGTTGGAGCATTCACAACTTCTGGAGGGAAGTTGTTCCACTGATTGATTGTTCTCACTGTCAGGAATTTTTTCTTTAGTTCCAGGTTGCTTCTCTCCTTAATGAGTTTCCATGACCTGGATGACTGAGACTCTCCATAGACATGGAGCAGGTCTATTAACTCCTTCTCAATTTCCCCACAAAATTCCAGAGCCAGAACTTTTGGGGTCTCCCTGCAGCTCCCTTAAACCCCAGGACTGAATCACAAGGAGCCTCCTTAGCCACGATGGATCCGTAATGATGATTAAGGAAAGTCTAGGCTAGGGCCTCCTGCTAAGACCTCCAAGGCCCCCTTCCACCAACCTTGTTCTTCTGCATTCTTGCCATTTGCTAAAATCTTTTTCTTGCGTAAAAACTTTCAATAGAAACTATTCTTAAAAGGAAATATGCTCCCCTTTGATTACTATTCAGCGCTCTGCTTCGAAACAAGTTTGGGCAATTTCCATCAGGCAGGAGGGGAAAAAAGCCATTTTGAAGCAAAAAAAGCTTTTGCCCTGGGAAAGAACGGGGCGTTTTACTCTTAATTCTTTTATATTTGGATTGTGAGACCCTTCAGAACGACTTGAACCGAATCCTTCAGCTGCTGTCATCTTATAAAGCAAGAGTTAAGCAGGGACCTTTGCCGTTCCTGCTCTCCCGATGTTTTGGGGAGCACCGCTGGCAATGACAGCTCAGCAACTCAGGATGTCCCTAAGTTGCACAATTTGGTGATCTTGATTAACCCCCAGCCGCACTGCGATCGAGATCCCTCCAGCTCTTCCTATTAATGTTTGACATCTGCGCGGGGATCAAGAACCCACAAACACAAAGACGCATTCGCTTTTTTTGTGTTTTTCTCATTTGCACGGTGACTCTCTAAACTTTGGATTCATTTACTTTTGGAAATAAATTTGCATAATTACACCCGGATAACTTTTTCATTAAACTTGATGGGTGCATAATGGAATTAATGTTCTGTAAAAACAAATACTTGGTGGAGGGAAATGTTTTGAGCTAGCCGGGGAAAAAAAAATACTCTGAGAAGGAAGAGGAGGGGATCTGCTAGTTTTCATGTCGATGATGGATTTGTTGAGGTGGCAATGAATTTTGCAGCGGTGACAAAATACTGTGCCATCTCATGTGGCCTGTAACCCATTCTTCCACTTTTGAAAAGCTCATATTCATTTATTTTATTTATTTGTCAAGCATATATAAGAAAAACAAGTACAAGTATGAACATAACATATATGTATAAAGAAGTACGAATAAAAAGAAACATTAGGACAGGGATGGTAGGCACGTTGGTGCGCTTATGCACGCCCCTTACAGACCTCTTAAGAAAAGGGTGAGGTCAACAGTAGACAGTCTAAGGTTAAAGGTTTGGGGGTTTGGGGAATAAACCACAGAGTCAGGTAGTGCATTCCAGGCATTGATCACTCTGTTGCTTGAAGTCGTATTTGCTGCAATCGAGTTTGGTGCAGTTTACCTTGAGTTTGAATCTATTGTATGCTCTTGTATTGTTGTGGTTGAAGCTGAAGTAGTCATTGACCAATAGGACATTGAAATAGATAATTTTATGTACTACACTTAGGTAGGCCTGAAGGCAGCATAGTTCTAGGTTGTCTAAGTCTAAAATTTCAACTCTGGTGACATAAGGTATTCTGTTGCGAGTAGAGGAGTGGAGGACTCTTCTCGTGAAATATCTTTGGACTCTCTCAATTGTATTAATGTCCGATATGTGGTGTGGGTTCTAGACAGAGGAGGATTGATCTAGCAAATATTTTGCATGCTGTAGTTAGTAGTTAAATATTACCAAAGAAGAAGCTACGCAGGATTAAGTTTACAATTCTTAATGCCTTTTTGGCAAAGTTGTTACAGTGGGCTCTGATACTTATATCATTAGAGATAAGGTCCTTTACAGAGTGGAACACCAAGAAACATCAGAAGTGGGACAATGGAGAAGATATGTCATATTCTTTCAGCACATCCCACCCTACAAGAACAACTCTCACATTTTTTAAAATTATTATTTCTCAAATGGTGTTTCTACTTGGACCCCATATAGAAAACCACTAGGTATTTGTCTGCAGTCTTAGAAGATAGAGATGATGACCATTCATTTGTTCAATAAAGGATTTTATACAAAGGTTAAACAGTATTGGACAGTGGTGGAATTCAAATTATTTTACTACTGGTTCTGTGGGCGTGGCTTGTTTGGTGGGCGTGGCTTGGCAGCCATGTGACTGGGTGGACGTGGCTTGGCAACCATGTGACTAGGTGGGCATGGCTTGGCAGTCATGTGACTGGGTGGGCATGGCCAACTTAATGTCACTCGTGTCAAGGGGTGTCTTGCCAGCCCCTCCCCTCCCAGCCATGCCTGTCACACCCAGCCTCAACGTATCTATAGTTCTGTAAAAATGTTCACCTTTTTTTGACTTTATTATTATCTGCATACTATATTGATGTACTTTCATGGACCACTGAAAGGAGGAAATGGCTCAGTCACAAGCTTTGCCCAAGAGTGTGATAGGCAACCTTACAATATTGGATGTTAATAGGAATCAGATCCCCCCCCTTTGGGGTGACTATCCAGCCCTATCATTGGGTTTCTCACCCCTTTTTCTGGCTGTGAGGGGTGTGTGTGTCACCCAATACAATCTCCCTCTTCTCCAAGGTCTCAAAATCCTGGCCTAAGATTAAACCAAAAAGGAAGGGAGGGAAGAAGTAGGGTTTCCAGATACGTGGACACCAAAAGGAGGACATAACGAAACAAAAAGGAGGATAGGGAGAGAGAGAGAAAAATCTCTTACCTCCTGAGTTGCACCTGCGAGCAATTTCCCAGTAAACCAGGCCTAGGGCATAGATATCCGCACACTTAAATGAATCAAAATGCTTCATGTTTATGGTTTCATCAAGAACTTCAGGGGCCATGTAACTGTAGCAAAAGAACAATCAGATTATCTATTTGAGACACATATGCTTCATATGCCTCTTGTACAGAAAACCCTGCATCTATTGTCTACTATTATGAATAAGAACAAAAATTTATTCAACAACTTTGAGAAAAGCCTATATTTTAGAATGTTTTATATTATTTGACTTTCTGTTAACAGCATTTAAAAAATGTTTCCCAACAAAATCAAGCTAAAAAGAATGATAATTTTGTCTTGCTAGTTAGCAGCACTGTAAAGGCTTTCTTGGCAGGAAAGGTGAAGCAGAAACACAATCAATCATTCTACAAAACTTCTTCTCGTTTGTCAAGCAATTTAGTTGTCTGCTCTGTAATATAGTATTTTTGTGAGTGATTGGATTTAGCTTTACAAAAAGTATGGTTGCCAGAAAAGCTTGTTGAAACACAATGCACAAGGTTTTACACTAAGGATATTAAAGTTATCCCAAATAATTTACTTCGAAATCATTTTGAAAGAAGAACATATTAAAACACAATGCAAATTTTAACTATATAGTTCATATAGATAAAAGGCAGTTGCCTAATTAATATGTGTTCAGCTATCATTAAAGATTATTATTCTCCTTCTACAATTCACCATTTAATGAACTGCTCAGGTTTATAGAAATGTTAATTATGTTTCTAATGCCCATGATTTTGTTAAGGAATATTTTATGCTGTAAAGTACCTTTTTGGGAAACTTTAAATTTCAGAAGCAATTTGATGCTGTAATTGATTCACAAATACCCAATCCTAATGATGCATGTGGAAAAAACTAATTAGACTTAACAGCTAATGGCTAAGAAAACACAATTCTAAAAATGAAGCAACCAACAGGCTGCAGAGAAAGGAAGCATTCAAAATTACCAGCTGTATCTTTTATCTACCCAACCCAGTGAACTCAGGTATAATTACTCACCGTTTTGTTCCAACCCTCTGATTAGGGGCAATATCAATTGTATCAGTAACAGAATCATGGCGGACAGCTAGACCAAGGTCTGCAATGGCACAAGTTCCATTCTTCTTCACTAATATATTTTTGGATTTCAAGTCACGATGTGCAATCCCAGGTTTTCCTAACAAAGGATGAGAGAGTGAGTTTTGTTTATACACTTTGGCCAAGAAAAAAACAACAAAAAAAGAGAGCACCGTGGAAAAATCTTGGCTAAGCCATGATAATATTCATCCGCGATCTAGAAATTGTCATTTATCCTGAAGGAAAAAAAGCAAGATCTTTTATCTAACTTCAACAAGGTAAATTGAATAGGTCTTCTATTGCCAACTCCTCCTAGATTAAGACAGTAGGGCAGTTCATATATACTATTTCCATCTTGTTAAATCACCATTTAAAATGTAGGATGAAGAACGGAAATTATCTAATCTCATTTATATCCTTCCTTAGCACATCAATCCTCATTATCTTGAAGTACAATTCCTCATTACTTTGAATAAGAGAAACTATGCTTAACATCAGTTCATTAAACGGAATCTCTAGCCCACATATTCCAAACATCTCTTCCTCTTAAATAAACAATATCAGATTTCTAAATCTTCTCAATATTAACCTATAGACTAATTCAATCGAGCAAGGTTGGCATGATGCAGGTTCCTTTCATTAAACAATATCACCAACTGGAACCCTGGAAGTGCATCTTCTTTGTAGCAAACTGTAGTCTTTGAAATGCTTTTTCCCTGAGAACCGGCTGGCCTCCACTCTGCTGTTGTTTTGAGAAGCCATGAAGACCTGGCGGCTCTTCACCCAGGCCTTTAGCAACTGAGAATGAGATCCCTTGCTTCATGCCTTCTAGTCTGTTTTGCTTGGCATCTTTTATTGATTTTATTGTAATTTTTTAAAAAAAGAATTTAATCATCCAGCGTCATTAAGAGTTGGGCAGAACACAAGTTTAATAAATTATTGTTGCTGTTGTTAAGAGTCAATGAATTTCTTTATATCAAAAGAATTTATTCTTTTTCAGCTCATGTCTATCAATAATAACAGAAGTTTGTTTTTCTAATTTCCTAACTGTTCATTAGCAAATGTATATTAGTACCCCTTACCTTGAGTCCCCACAATTTCCATGTGCAGATGTGCCAAACCACTGGCAGCAGAGAGCGCCAATTTAATCATCCCTTCAATAGTTACAGTGTATCGGTTGAGGTAATCAAACAGAGAGCCATGCTCATGGTAATCAGAGACCAACCATAATTGCGTCCAAGTGCCATTATCTGTTGGCAATACAACAACAACAAAAAAAGGAAAATATACTGAAATAAGAAAATAACAATGGTCCTTTTTTTAGATGTCATTGAAGAACAGAAGATTCATTACTGCTTGCTGCTATTTAGCATTGTTCAGGAATATGTTATATTTTAACTGTATCTGTGTAGCTATTTATTGTGGGATTTATACTAACACAAGTTTGTACTATAGATTCATTTTCCGTTTCCAGTTTAGTCCTCCCAATAATCAAAATATTATGGTAGAGATTGGATTTGGCAAGGATTTCCTCTTCTCACCCTTGCCCCAGAAAATGTTGCTAAACATGCCCTCTGATATAATGAGACCAGTGGGAAATGAGGTGAGAAACAGGAACATCTGGAGAAGCAATGGCATCCCGTGGAGAGCAGAGCTGACAACAATAGAATGAGGAGCTGGTAAATGGATCAGTGAAGATAGAACCTGGGATGGTCCATAAATTCTCTATACCAGCGGTCCCCAACTTTTCCAGTTCTGTGTACCGCTGCTGTGTGTGTGTGGGAATTGGTTTTGTGCGTGCGCTGCTTGCACAAATGCATCTTCTGAAACTTGCCTGCCGTTTCTGTGGTCTGGGCTCTAGCCCCTGTCTCCAGGCCACCGACAAGGGATTGGGGATCACTACTCTATATAGTGACTCCCTACAAGGAGATTGTAAGACACTTGCTCTGGTGGGTTTTAGATCCCTGGAAGCTGTAGAAAGCAAGTGATTTGAATAATTACTTATCTTGGATTTACAAAAGAGATGTGTTAAACTTCCAAGTTTCGGTAAACTAAAGAGATTAAATACTGTATCAGGATTTTTTTTTAAAAAGGAAGAAATATAAAGTTGGCTTATTTGATCAAGATATATATATAAATGTGTGTGTGTGTGTGTGTGTGTTTTCGTAGATTTTCACGGGTATAGGTATGTAGGTTTTGATGAAGGGGGGGACTCTTTGAATATCTCTTTTTATATTTTTTGCTTTTCTTTGCACTTTCCCTTTTTCCTTAGTTTGTATTCATTTTGCGTATATTTATGTAAATTTTAATAAACATTATAAAAATATCTCAGATGATCTGTACCCAGTTTTTGTGTTCAGGTTTGCCATTGTACAATGCAGCTAACTAATCCAGGCCTATATACTTCTCTCCACCAAATAGTGATTGCAGACTGCTTTTGTGTCTATAAAAGGCAGAAAAGACAGTTTGTTTTATCGTAAAAGCAGAGAACAATACTGCTTAGGGGATGGAAATATAAAGGCAGTTAAAAACTAATGTGTAGGAATGTTGCCATTTCATACAGCATTAGATTATTGAAGCTTGAAGAGCTTCAAAATAATGTGCTTTTCTGGATACTTTTATAGATGTTAACTGTGCCCCACAGCATACACTTGAATGTAATTAGATTGCCAAGTTATTTTAATATTGTTCAGTCTTGAATTCATCACAGCGAACATTGTAAATAACTGATAACCAAGCAGATATTCAGAGTGTTTCCAGATAAACTTAACAAATTTGCATGAATTGCACAAGATCAGATCAGTTTCTCAATTGTTTCGGTTTTTTGACTGGATATGTTTTGAAGAATAGAAATATAATGAACAGAGTGAAGGAAGCGAATTTTAAGAGCTAATCTAGCACCAAACCATCCTCAAACGTATTTTGTTAAAATGTCTCACATTCACATTCAAGGCAAAGGAATAAAAGAAACAATAAGAGACAATCCCAAAGGTGGTAACGTTCGGAAACTAAGAGTTTTGTGTGATTATTTCCTTCCATAGTTTCAAATGTAGATCTGATAAAAAAATTACTTTTAGGAAAGTAATCAATTCAACTTCAAGAACTGGTTGCCATCCCAAGGAAGAATATAATATTCTAGACAGGAAATTGCCAATCATACCTTGAATTACATAGTGCAATTATGTTAACATGACCAGTTCCTTTTTCTTATAATAGTTGCTTACTAGAAGCTAAAAACTGTTTGTGCAGTTTATGTGAAAGGAGGAAGTGAAAGAAAGTGCAGGATGCTTTTCACTGCATCCTGCAGTCTAAGCCATTATAGCAGTTGTATTTTTCCTGGATAAAGCTCTCCCTGATGGTGAGAGTAGACTGAGAGATTAACAATTCATCATTCCAATTTCTTACACACTCCTGATTGAGTCTCTATTTAAGGAGGATATAGGTCCAAAGTTGATTTCTTTCCTCCTCCATGATAGATGTTTAGCTCAAATCAATGTTTGGAATTCAAGTTATTTAAATACCTAAGGGCTAACATTCTTGAATAGTTTAGGTTGGGATAATAAAGTAATCTCTATACCGTTTATGAAATCCATAAGAGATAACTTTTTAATTATACAGCATCTCAGTCTATTGTGATGACTAAAAATTGTCCTGGCTGTTCTCCTGTATGTAAACTTTAACATACAGTAGAACTTCCAATTCATTACCACCTTGGATTTTTGACAATTCTCCAGTGTTTCAAGTTCCCTCAGCCACCTCTTCCTGTTGTCAATATGTTCCTATCTGACATTGTTCTTTTGTTCTTCAATGTTTACATCCCCACTTCTTAACTTAATGTAAATTTTTATTTCTATTCAAGCTCCTCTCCCCAAAAATTACTTGCCAAAACTCTTTGTTACTCTTTCTAGTTCCCTAGCATATAAAATGTCCTATAATATTTTAGGATATTGTATCAATACAGCCAACAAATATACAAACTTTATCACTATTGTTAAATAATTATGCAGCCTATTAATTGGGTTTTAATTCAAAGCAGCATATAATAGTTATTGCTATATCATTAATACACAGTAATTGAATTCAAAATAACATTTAGTTGTGATTTTAAACACTGCTGTAAACAGTTCAGAGTCAAGCCTATCAACAAGCAAAGGTGGCCATTGTGTTTTCTGCCTTTTTTTCATTTTAAAATTGTTTTGCCATACTCTGCAGATTGGTAAAAAAGTATGGGTGAGGAAAACCTGGAATAAGCCAAGACGCCACTAACCTCAAAGCATATTCACAGATCATGCTAAGAGACATGGTGATCTCTTTTTGTAGTACATGCTAAATCACACATTTTTAAAAAAAAGGAAAATTAGATTTTAGTGCAAAGTATGAACCTATCATACATCAATATTAGGCTTCAAAGGCAATTGAAGCCTTTGTTTGTTTACTAGAGCATCAAAGCAGCAGAATACCTTTGTTGTCTGCAGCAATAAATCCCAGAATGTTCTCATGGCGCAACATGACTGTTTGATAGATTTCAGCTTCTCTAAACCACGATCGCTCTTCCCGTGAGGAGAAAATTTTCACAGCTACATCACCACCACGCCATCGGCCACGCCACACTTCCCCAAAGCGACCTTTGCCAATGATTTCTTGGAGGACAATTGTTCGAGCCACAGTACGCTGAACAAACAGTGGTAAGCCTGAAAGCAGAGAATGAAGGGTGAAAACGGAGACAAAGCAGAAGACAATGACAAGAACAATAAGCTCACCTTGATTTTATCATCCTTCAAGTACACATTATATCTAATTATACCAGATATCAATGTGACATTCTCTCCCCCCCAATGGGAACATTTGCATTACTCAGGTGACCCTGAAGACAGAGATAAACCTCCAAGCGGCCTCATCGGCTCTCTAAAAGGATGCAAATGACCAGCTGTCTGCATGGAGTATAAATCCTTCCATTCCCCACCATCCAGTCAGAACTGAAAAAGCTTTTTGGATGAGAAGCAAAACATCTTCCAAGAAAAACAAAAAAGTCCAGATGCCTCTTGAAAAAGCACCTTTAGGACCTCTCTTAGATTAAAAAATAGATTATAAGGTATTTTAGAAGTGAATGGGTATGTATGTCAGTTCTAATGTCTGTTTTTTTCCAGGTACGCCACACCTTCAAACTTGATGTACTTTACTCAATTCATTAACTAATTGCAAAATATTTTGTTTTCAAACTTCTCAGTTTTTCTTTGACTGTAATTTAAAAATCGGACCTGGATATTGGACTCTGAACATTAGTACTACTGGTTGCTTTTCTTTTAAAGAAACATGGGGATTTAAAAAATTGATTAAAACTTAATGTTTTGGCAAATCTATGCCTGTGGAATTGGAACTTGGACAACTTGTGGTGGGCTCTCATGAGAACACTTCATTTTTCTACTTAATTCTGTGCTGATTGAAATGGACTTATAAACAATCAGAAATTTTTGGTTACCTTTCCCTTTACATTTATTTTTAGACACTAGATGGTGCTATTGATTAGAGTACACAGATCAATTGGATTTATAAGTAGCACTATCACTTGTATACCGCTTCATAGTGCTTTACAGCCCTCTCTAAGCAGGTTAGAGAGTCAGCATATTGCTCCCAACAATCTGGATCCTCATTTTACTGATCTCGGAAGGATGGAAGGCTGAGTCAATCTTGAGCCGGTGAGAACTGAACAGAATTAGCCTGCAATACTGCTTTCTAACCACTGAGCCACCAAGGCTCTTAAGTAATCAGTTTATCATTGATTGGCTCCAAAACAAATCAAAGCACTTGGACTTGAAGAGTTGGAATTCTTTAGGATTATGTTTGAAGAATTTACAATAAAAGTGACACAATCTATAGGAGCTACGTTTGAGATGCTGGAAAACCAACTGGACAATAAGTTGAGTAGAATTACTGGCAAAGTTAAACAAGTGAATGATAAAATTGACTTTCTGGAAAATAGAATGGGGCCTAGAGATGCTTAGTTGGATAGAAGACTAGATAATATTACGTTACTGAAACAAAGATTTTAAAGATTTAGAGCTATTCCAGAAAACCCTGATAAAAGTATAAGGAAGTAATAAATAAAAAACAAAGTTGTTGGCAGTGGTGGTTTCCTACTGGTGTTGCCACCAATTCGCTGAATGCGTGCGCAAGTGCGTTCCCCCCTTCTGCATACACTCTCCCCCTCCCACACATGTGCACCGATCAACTGAGACTCTTTGATCCTCTCAGCTGATTGGCGCAGTTTTTTTAGCCACCGGTTCGGCTGAACCGGTAGCCACTTTTTTGCTATTGGTTTGCCCGAACGGCAGCTTTTTTTGGCACTGGTTCGCCTGAACCGGTGCGAACCAGTAGAATACCACCTCTGGATGTTGGTTAAAAAAACGAGTGTCAAGAGAAAGATCAAAAGAAGAAGACTGGTTTTAAAATGAAGACGAATGTTAAATGTTTGGGGAATACATTGACTACCATGAATTGCATGCGGTTTCAGAATAACTATGGGAAAGTGTGGAACGACATGAAAAAAGATTTACTGAGGTGAGACAAATACAGCTGTTCTTGTTGGGTATAATTTCTGTAATTAAAATGAATTTTTACCCAGGATGCTATTTTTGTTTCAGACAATACTGATATTAATATTTATTAAAATGGTAAAATATTTTCCCTGCCAGTCGTGCCTGATTCTAGGGGGCGGTGCTCATCTTCCATTCACAGCCTAAGAGCCAGCATTATCCGAAGATACTTCTGTGGTCATGTGACTGCCATGACTATATACAGAGGCATACAGAATGTTACTTTTCCACCAAATTGGTACCTTTTAACTACTTGTGTCTATATGATTTTGAACGGCAAAGGTGGGCAGGAGCTGAGGTGAGTAACTCTGTCACATGTACTTAGGTCTCAAATTGTCAGCTTTCTGGTTGACAAGTCCAGTGTCTTAACTGGTTGGTCGCTGCATCCACCCTCCCCAATCACTTTATTAGGCATGCCAAATTGAGGGTTTGGAATAGGTATAACCCAAGAATGACTCCCCTAAACTTCCTCTATTGTTGTCCCTCAAGAAGCCTTTTTCAAAACAGAAATAATAGTTACACGAAACTGGTTGACTTATCTAAATTAAATTCAAGAGAATTGATGAAGTTCATACCTGTCAGTGCTTACGCTCAGTGATAAAAATGTTTAAATTGGATAAAAAATTAGATTTTGCAAATGAGAAACCTGACTTTGAACTAGATTAATGATGAATGTGATGTTGCTAAGATGCATAAACTTAATAAAAGTTTATATGGAAGACTAGATTAAAGATTGTATGATTACATGGACAAAACAGTTTGGATACAACATAATACTTGATCAGTGGGGAAAATATGTGGAGTCAAGGATTGAAATTACATTGATTGGATGCTGAAAAGGAAAATAAAATCCAGGATTATTTTTTTTTATGTTTAATGTTGGATGTTTGGGTCTTTTTTCTTTTTTTGTATACAAATTGTTGTTACTGTTGGATATTTCTTTCTTTTTTTCTGTTTTGCATTTATTCTCATTGATAAAACATAATAAATATATTACTGAAAGAAAACAGAACTTTGTTTTTATATAAGATAACAGCAAAACTGTTGCTTGCACAGAGGTGGAAGGTTTTACAAATTCTTACAACAGAAGAATAAACAGTGAAATTAATGGAATTGAAGGAAATAGCAAAATTGAGGGCTTTGATCAAAGAGAGGAGTTTGTTTCTCTTTGGAAACCACTGTTGGATTTTTACTTGAAACTGAAAGCAATAAAAAATTTATTTTGGAATTTGATGATTATAACTGTTTATAATTATGGAAGTACAGTGTATTATGATGAAATTTAGAGTAAAAGATTACCATACTTCATATTTGTAGCTATATCAAAGAAAGCCAGAAGCGATTCTCTTCCATGTTTTTTTATATTTTTCCTCCTGTATTCTTAGATTTTCTTGACTTTCCTGTTTTCTTTCTTAATGTTTTGTTCTTTCGTATTTTCTCATTTATTGAAACTTAGTAGTTTTGTAAAAGAATAACATTGTTATTAATTACTAATATTTTATCTTGTTTGTTAGCATTCTTATCACTAACTTATTAGAATCAGTACTAATAGAACACTGTATCTCCTTGATTTCAAATACAGTTACTTATTTAAAGGAAGCATGAACTGCATGCTTTGGGGACAAATGAATTAATTTATTCTAAAGTGCAACTTTAGCTTTTAATACCTTGCAGCTACAGTTTGTGGCAAACATTCCAGTACAAATAAGACATTCAATAGCCATTTAGGTGGAAGTTGTGCAAAAAACTCTAGGAGGCATGGGTATTCTTAGGTTAACAGGTCAGATTACTATTTATATACTGAAGTTTATAATAAAACAGCTAAACATCTTTATATAAAAGACACATTATACCTGAGCCAGAGCCAGAAGTAGACAAATCATAGACTAGCTCTTGCAGAGTCTTATCTTTGGATAGACACATCTCACAAGATGGGTCCTCCATGTCCAACCGCTGACGATTGTGGTACATACGTGGATGGTGATGGAAGACAAAAACGACTATAATCATAATGATGAACACAAGAAAGACTGGTCCTGCAATGACAGCCACCAGCTCCACAGGACCCCAGATTGAAGAAGTTTCATCATCCTTCCAATGTCCTGGAGAGAGAAGACAGGAAAGGAAAGCTTCAAATTCAAACCCAGTATATAGCTAAGGATTACCAAAAAAAAAAAAGGTCTACATTTAATAGATTTGAAGACATACAGTTGAAAAGTAAGGGTAAACACTTAAAGGAATTGACACTGGCTTGGAATTTCAGGGATGCATGTACTTCAGCTACAATGAAATCAGAAACATTTATTTTTACCGATTGAAAAAAATGGAAGCTTGTAATTATACCAAAATCATAAAAAAGTGGAAGTAGATATTTCTGTTATTCCCCCATTGCTGTTGCATCAAAAACAGGAAATCAGGATTCATGTTCATAACATGAAATTTCTGTTTAGCATTACATATAAACAAGTAACTGCAAATGGCAAAGACCAAATAAGCTGAAATAATGTTTTTAGTAGTTTAAAAGTTTCTTTCTGTCATTTTCCCGTGTTGCCAATAAACAGAACATTTTCTCAAAATAAGAAAATAGATCTTTCTTCTTTCATGGTCCTATATTCCTGTTGAATGTTAACACTATTATTTCTCACTGAAACTCTAATTCTTCTCACTGCTTTTATTTAATATATATGAAGATAAAGCTACATATAATAAAAGCAATACCTTCTCAAGATTGAGTACGTCTAGTAGGAACATACAGTATTTGTCAGTGGAGACTTTTTGATAATATAGCTTATGCAAACAGAATTAAGCTTACATCAGCTTGACTGTTCAATTCGAAAGACAAGAGACTCCACTATACTTCCAAAGATTATTTAAATAGTATTAAGCATTGCTTTCTATTTTCCACTGATTAAGGAATAATCTTGTGAAATGTTTTATTCAGTATGCAATATATTTAATAATTTTTGTTAAAGATTTCCATATATTCTAAATGCAGATTATTTTTGGAAATCACTCATGCAGTCTAATTAACCTCTAGCTAAAAATAAGCATGTTGCAATGAAATGTACTGCCACCAGGGGGAGTCAAACTCTTCATTAACAATATTTCTTACCTTTTACACATAGACTGCTACCATAGAATTTAATTCATAGAATTTAATATTGCATCCTAGCTAATGAATAGGGCTTTTAAAAACCTGCCTGACTGTGAATTTATAATATGATGGAAAGTGACATTTAATTAGAAGTTCAATTGATTATTTCAAATGGCTGTACTTTCAACCAATTTTTATTAGTTTTGATACAAAATGATACCATGAACAGATTCAGTAATATGCTTTTCCAAATAATCCCTTAAACATTAAATACAATTCCAGCTTTTAAAATTCAATCTTCATTGACAAAAATCTAGTTCTAATATCTCAGGCTAATTAGATATTTCCAGAGAATTCAAGGATTAAAATAAAATATTTTTTCTGAAAATTGCACACAGACTCTTATGGAAAAAAATTAAAACGAGTTTATGTTAGTATTTAAAAAAAAATCCAGCTGCTTTACTATGCTTAAAGATGCTGTAAACCACCCAAGTGACTTAGGTAAGATGAGTGGTGTAGAAATTTTAAATAATTATATAAAATAATGAATACCATTTGGAAGTATCCAGGAAGGGAGCTTTTTCATTGACCTATTTATTGTTGGAATATAGTTCCTATAGAGATTATCTGGACCCTATCAGCTGTTTTGTAAGCCCTTGAAGACTTAGTTTTATCACCAAATCTAGGGGTCAGAAATTGGGGTTGAGACCATACACTGTTTATATTGACTTGTGATTTATGGCTTGTTTTTACAATGGCTTTTATTTTTATTTTTTCTTCTTAATTAAATTTATATGCATTCTTCTAACACTGTTAGTGACCCAGAGTCATGAATTTGAGATGGGAAGCTATTTAAATTGAAGAAATAAATAAATAATAATTAAATAATTACCAGGATTTATTGAGGCTGATATAACTACAGCATAAAAATATTCAGGCTTGCTTTAATTGCCTATAAAGACTCAACAGAACATTCTCATATTCAATCTACGGTACTTACCGCTGGGTACCATAAGATCAATTTTGTTACAGTAGTCAAAGTAGCAACAATGTGTGTTGCGTACAGCTTCCGAACTAAGGCAGAAAAATGGTTTTCCAGCAGGAATCAACTTTACTTCAGGAATACATGTCCGGGTATGATGCTTCATTCCATTCACATTTGTTATTGAGACCATACAGGCACCATCTGTTTCACATGTGGCATTGGCTTGATTGCAGTCAGAGCACAAACACAATAAAGCTGAAGTAAGGAGAAAAATAATTCTGTGTGACAAACTACTTACAAGAAGGATTAATTGGAATTATATTACCTTTGAAATGAAACTATGTATTATTTCAAGGTTTAATTGAGCCATTAACAGTTTACAGTAATACAAATGACATTTGCAAAATATTTTGAACAAAATTAGGTCAATATTATATGAACAATGTTTTTATTCCACAAGCTTCCTCTCTGTGGGAAGCCTATAGAACAAAATAATTAATGTCTATTCTCTATAGTTCTGATGTTTAAATGTCCCCATGGAATAAGACAAACCCATTTCTCTTATGCACAGATGCTTTCTACAGAATGCAGATTCATATTTCAAGGTTATTCTGCCAATCAGTTTTGAAGGAAACCTGTCTCTGATATTTGAAGTGCCGGTAGGTACTTAATTTCTTTATACTTGAGCTAGAAAACAAAATATTTTTGAGTAACTCAAAGATATTCCATCTATTGCAATGAAGGACAACAGAATTAAAAACCCTATGTTGGACGAAGGCCAGTGATACATTTGTTTTAGCACTGTTTCTGCTCCATCTGACTTTTTAAAGATTGAAAGCATCAAGTCTATAGATGCAGTTCTGTTTGTGGGAAGTGAGCTGAATTTTAATAGGAATGAAGAAAATCTACTGAAATGAACATGCAAAAAAACTTTCACTGAACTTGTCTTGAAAAGAGACGGTTCAAACGTTGGCATGAATATCAATAACAAATCAGGATTCAAACTGAATATCTGAAATGAAAGATTCATCAACTAGTCCCTCACCATCTAGGAAAACAAAGTTATCCAAGGCAACCATCAATTCTCTAGAATAAAAATAAGTTTCCTTCTTTTAAAAATGATGAAGGCTATATGCAGACAAATTAATATATTTTAATAATTAATTTGCAAATACATAAAATATTTAAACAAAATAAACAAACGCAGCGGTATTTTCTTTCCTCCCTCTATTTTACTGGGGCCAAAGAACAAAGAAAAATGCTGTAGATTCAAGCTTGTTTTGTGAGGTGGCAGAAAGAAACAAAGAGCTATCCAATCCTGAAATAGTGCAAATTCCAGCCAGTTTTGCTTCTAGCTTTGTTACAACTATCTGCAACTTATACTATTTTTCATGTGACTTTACTTATATTACAAAGGCTGCACTTAGAAAGGTAAACAGAGTCAGGTCTATTTGGTTCTTGGATAAAAGGAAATCTTAGTCTTGTAGGCTATACTGAAAAGTTTTTTTAAAAATCCTGGAAGAAGGCAACAGAAAGGTATGTCCATACTATTATAAAAAAGTACATATATATGCACATGAAATCACCAGCAGTCAAGATCAGTTCAAGACAGATTTGATTTACTATAGATTAACAATCCTTTATGGGAGAAAGACTGGTCATTGCAACTGAAAATTTGGCCTGACATGAATTTACTAGCTAGTCTAGAATAAACTCTATTCTATGAATGTACTGATATTGATGTTAGTTTATCTTACAGAGCATGACTAAAGATTCATTTGGTTGGGGCCAAATCTGAATGGTTTACTAAAGCACTACTTTAAGTACTTAAAAATTCTCACTTTCCTCTCTCTTCTCAAACACCAGTATTCTCCTGTATTTTAGTTTCTTCCAACTGTACTTATCTTAACTGACCAAATTATACTTAGTAACAGTTTCAAATTGTAGACCACAAAACCACTTTAATCCACAGTTTGAGGTTAACAACAATAATAATTTGCTTGATTCAATGCCATAGCAAATGGTGGTTAGATAAAAACAGGTTGTGAAATTGACGTATTAAAGAGAAAACAAAATGCATCCTATAGCATGTGGTTTAGAGAAGTGAATGATATCTCAACAGTATGAGAAAATTTTCAAATATTAAAATACAATCTATAAAAGTTATTTGTAAGCCCCATTATGTTTAGAAAGATTACAGTTTTCTAGATAAATATGCCAGTAAATGTAACTCAATGCATTTATTTATGGATATTATTATTTACATGTCAGTAAATGGTAACAGTTGGCTAACCTTTTCTGGGTTTGGTAGCTAAGTAAGGTCAGGCTTGGATAGGAAACGATCAGGAAATACCAAGGTTGTATGCTACAATGGAAAGTCTTTAGAAGAAAAATTCAGCAGATGGCATTGACAATTTCCAGACTGTTACTTAGAAAATTAGATGAACATATCTATGGAAGGATTAGGAATCAAACTTGATTCAAGGACATTTTTATTATTTATATCTGTATTTCAGTTTAACTTCTGCATACATTAGTAGGTCATAACAGTTATTACAGCAGTGTTTCCCAACCTCAGTCATTTTAAGATATGTGGACTTCAACTCCCAGAATACCCAGCCAGCATATGCTGGCTAGGGAATTCTGG
>JAOYMU010000098.1:24664134-24674546 GCA_025802295.1 Psammodynastes pulverulentus
GCTGAAGAGGGAGAGGAAAAGAGAGAAAAACAGAAATGAGAGAGAGAGAGAGAGAGAGAGAGAGAGAGAGAGAGACCCATTTCCCAAGAGCCATGAAAACACCGAGAGCCATGAAACCTGGGTAGGTGTGGCTGGGAGGGGTCATGTGACTGGGTGGGAGTGAAGTTGAGTTGGCCACACTCACCCAGCCACATGACCACCCAGCCATGCCCACCCAGCCAGTCATTAGGGCAGAGAGCCCCTTGCTAAAAAATTTGGAGCCCACCCTGAAAAAGGTGCATACGGAAAAAAAAGTGGATGGATCTTAATTATCCTAGGGTCTTTGGAATTTTTTTTCTTCCAACTACAGTATTGTTACACATATGGGGGTAGCACTGACCTAATATTCTACTTTCCCATGGTGTGGGATCAGTATATTTTCCCTTTCCATTATGGAGTAAGTCTTTATTTTTAATACTTTTTTTTCCTGACACATCACCTTTAGCCCTGTTGCTATTGAATGGCCAATATATATTTAAAATGAACTAAACATAAATAAAAGTTTTGCTTGGGTAGTTTGGGAATTCTTTTCAGGTTCTGAATTTGTAGGTCTTGATGAGTGGCTGCTTAGTTTCCGAGAAGCTATTGTCCACATACAAGGCAAATGCAAGGCTAGAATGGCTTATTTGGTTCCTAGTGCTTCATTTACCATCATTGTGTGGTTTACTAGCCCTAGGGTTTGTGTGTGTGAGAGTTTCCTGCATGCTTCTAAATTAGGGGTGTCCACCCTTGGCAACTTTAAGACTTCTAAACTTCAACTCCCAGAATTCCCCAGCCAGCCAAAGCCCACAGATCTTAAAGTTGCCAAGCTTGGACATCCCTATTCTAAATGTATTATGCACCACACATAGAGGAGGTTACCACATTATTACCCTGCATTATTAAGTAGAAGAAATGGTGTCGTCCTTTTTTATATATAAATTTTATTAAAACTTTTAAACAAGGAGATAAAAACTAATACAAACTAATAGGAGGAAAAAACAAAATCCAAGAAAAAGCAACAAGTGCAAGAAAAGAAAAAAAGTTGAAGAAACATGGAAAAGCTATAAAGAAACAGTTTCCAATATACATCACAGCAGTTCTAAAGTTCAAATAGATTTTAATCTCTTTCTCTAAAGTTACATCATATTACTGTTTTTTCTATAATCTGTCCTGTGCAATCATCACAGACATAAATCACAAGTTTATTTTTTTTTGTATTTTTATGCAAAAAGTCCGTAAGAAGCTTCCATTAAATGTAGCCAATGTCTCTTCTGTAATCAAAGAAGTCAATTTACGCATTTCAGCAAAATCTATCAACCCTTCCTTCCTAGTAGGCAACACTGAATGTCTTTATTTCTGTGCACATAGTAAATTCACCACAACAATCATATATTGAAATAATCTTCCATGGCTTTTTTCTAACACTCTATTCATTAATCCTAAAAACAAAATGCTGGCTTATATTGAATATTGAGCTTTAAAACCCTCTGTATATATATAAAAAAGTATGTATTTGAATGCAATTTTTACAGCTTTTTTTTACATGCATGACAAAATGCCCCTTCATGTTCACTTTTCTAACATACATCTGAAGTGCCTTTATACATTCTGCATAATTTTACCACCAATAAATCATTTTAGGAAAAAAAAATCTCTTTGAGATCATAACACAATGTAAATTTCAACCCTTTTAACCACACATTTTCCCACTGATCAATCTGTGTATTATAACCAAAATTCTTAGTTCATTAATATTTAATTAGATAAAAATACAATAATTAGTCTCCTTGTGCTATTAACAGCTCTCTCGATTTGATACTGAATTCCTCTTGTGGATTTTCCAGTCAGTCCTCCTGGAACATCAACCATTCGGCTTCATCTACCAGTTCTCTCATGCTTCTTGTGCTGAGATCCATAAAGGTACTTTTAGGCACAACCTGGGTTTGTGTATCTATTCCATATTCCCAATATGGCACATCTAATAACATGATTTTTAAAGTCCACATTAATTTTAATTTTATCATTTGAAAAATATCCATGCCATCCAAACTTCGGGTCATGATCTTCTACTTTAAAAGACTCGTTTCTCAGCAACATCATTTTTTTTTTCATCCAGATCAAACGACAAACAGGGAAGTACAATTTCAAATTTAGTAAACCCAATCTTTCTCTTTTCTTTGAATCTTTTAACACACCATTTTTAAGTTGCGGTTTTTCTTTTCCCTCTTCCATTTGTCATGGGTTCTTTTCCATATACCCAAGTTAGTAGGCTCCAAAACACAAGACAGCCAACACAACAAACCAGGTCCCTAAGCAAACACACACAAGCTCTCAAAGGCTAGTAGTATTCATTGCTCACTACTCCCTTCTTTCCCACTTCTACTACACCTCCTCCTATTGTTTCTCCTTCTACTACTACTTGTGAGTCCTGCTTCTGGAGAACAGTATCCTTATCCATCTGCTTTAGGCTGCTTCAATCTGTTTTATTTCTATAGATGCACATACTCAGCTGTCTCTCTGGTCAGACTTTATAGCCAACAGTTCAGGGGTGGGCTTCAAAAATTTTAGCAAGGGGTTCTTTGCTGAGTTGCTGGGTGGGCGTGACCATGGTGGGCATCACTTAGTCAGCCTCCTGCACCATGGTGTGTGTGTGTGGGGTGCTTTTGCCCTCCCCCATGCTCCGGAGGCTTTCCTTGAGCCTCCAAGAGGGCAAAAACGGCCTCCCCAGGCTCCGGAGGTCCTCTTCTGGGCCTGTTTCTGGCCTTCCTGAACTTTCAGTAGGCCCATTTTTTGCCCTCCCTGTGCCTCCGCATGTGCCCTGCACTTACCTGCATCCAAAACGGGCCGTGTGGGGATTCCTGTGGGTGGGTGGGGCTATCCAGGAGTAGGATTTGGGGATTCTCCGAACTGCACAGAATTTTAAAAAATAAATAAATATAATCTTCACATCTTTCCAGTTTCATAATTTTTTTTTTAACTTGCTAATGTCACATCCCAAACCGATCACTCTGCTGCTCTACAGATGTGACTTCAGCTCTCAACTTTAGAGAAAAATTGTAAGATCTAGCTGTGGGAGACCTTTCTGTAGAGCTGGGAATGTTTAGAAGGTCCTCTGTAGGCCTTGTTTTCTCATATTTTAGGTGGCAAGGGTAAAGAATGAGAACTACTTCCCATTCTCATTTTTTTTTTTTTTAAACTGGAAACTATCAAAATTGTTCTGCTGATTTTTGCTTTTGAAGGTTAAGGGTTGATCGTCATGCCAGAATGTGCTATATTCACTATATGTAGCCATTAAGAATTGACATTGACCTGATGGCACATAATCAATTAATTCAGAACTTTTTGTATGGTGTGAGTATGTATGTTAAATATGAAATAAAGCAAGGATCTCCAAACTTAAAAACTTTAAGGTTTGTGAACTTCAACTCCCAGAATTCCTTAAAATAACCATGCTGGCGGGGGAATTTTGGGAGTTGAAGTCCACGAATCTTAAAGTTGCCAAGTTTGGAGATCCATGACATAAAGCATCTGACCTCGGGCTCTATTTCTCACGAAAGAAAGAAAGAAAGAAAAGAAAGAAAGAAAGAAAGGAAGGAAGGAAGGAAGGAAGGAAGGAAAGAAAGACAGACAAACAGAAAGAAAGAAAGAAAGAAAGAAAGAAAGAGAAAGAAAGAAGGAAAGAAAGAAGGAAAGAAAGAAAGAAAGAAAGAAAGAAGAGAGAAAAAAAGGAGAAAAAAAGAAATACACTGCTGAAAATTAGCTATTTTGTTACTCGTTTTCAGCAATACGTTCTGGAGCTGCAGCTAGGGAATTGCAGAAAGGATGCTGGGGGATTCTCCCTGACTTAATTTAGAATATTATCTGGACAGCCCACCAACTCTTCCTTTGCCTACCTAAGGGCTGGGAATGGGATCACTAGTGAGGCAATGCTCTTGGGAAAACAATATGCTTTATAAGCTTTTGCATCTTAAATGTAACGTTCTTGGAAAGAAAGAAAGTATAAATTGAAAAGAGAGCGTTTCTTCCCAATCTTGCCCATTTTCAAGTTCTAATTCTCCCCCATCTGCTTCTCTTCCACAGCTTTTTCACCAGAGCTTGAAAGGAAAAGACGCTAGGCATGTTCTTAAGCTTCATTTGAGGACTGGAGTTGGGATATTCCATGGGAGACATTATACATGTATTTACACTCTTCCTTCTGTAATATCCACACTTTCTATCCTGAAGATTGGAGTCTATTACCAAGATTGGCAAGTAACTTTCTCTAGAACTGGTTCCTTAGCCAGACCCAAAATTGAGAAAGTATCTATAAGGGTGATGACATTTTTTCTGAATCACCCTGGGGCAGAGTTTTACTTTGTCTTTGGAGTATCATTTTCTTCGTGTATCCCCAAACATTACGATTATTTGTCTTTTCCTTTAGCCTTGCCTGGCTTCTTCTTGAGCTCGGTTGCATCTTCAGATTTCTTCTTCTCCTCTTTAACCTCCTTGTATCGCCACTTGGGCACCTGCAGTGCATTCTTGTCTTTAATCTTGGGTGGTTTGTTCTCTTCAGGAGTCGACTGGGCAGAAGACTTGGTGAGCTTAATTCTTGGAATCGCGCTGTTGAATCGCATAGGAAGGGACAGAAACTTCACAATGGTACTCGGGGATTGATATGGTATCAGGGTTTGGGTCCTGAACTGGCTACTGCTGCACGACCTGCTGTTTACTGATTTGGCATCGGGATCAGGTACATATTGGTGGAGAATTTCTGGCACTGAGTGTCTCTGCTTGCCTACTTCCGGTGGGCTGCCAGGACAGAGAGTTTGACACGCCGTGGTCACGAATGGGCTGGCCAAGGACGTGGTCATGCGCACCATGTGGTCCATCACCCCATCCGTCTCTGCATCTTGTGGGAAACGGATGGTAAACATGGAGCAAATGTGATCAGACAGACGCTTGGCTCTGGATTTTGTAGCCGTCGCTTGGGCTACCAGTTCAGGCAGATGGGGCCACTCTGGCAAGTACTTGTTAGAGAACTGCTGGGCACAGGGACGTTGCAAAAGGATTCTGATCCGCATGATAGTTTCAAAGCATCCCGTCAGGGCGGCCCACTCCTGTGCGGTTTTTCCTTTCACGGGGTCCACAGCAGCAACATCAGCTCCTAGGAGAAAGCACACACGATGAGAAGTCCAGCGGTGTTTCAGATTAACAGAGTTGGAAGGGATCTTGTAGGTCATCTAGTCCAACCCCCCGCCCTTAAGGCACTTACCGTTTATACACACCCGCGATAAGACAATTAAAAAATCCATTTTGATTTATTTTAATCCCCGCCAAAGCCAAAGCACTTCACTAGTTTTGCTGCTTTTCTTATTTATTCCACGCTTGGCCTTGAACAAATGCAATGTGTTTTTGTGGGACCTTCTCGTTATAGTTAATTTAAAAAGTTAAAACTGAGGAAAATTTGGTTTCTTGGCCTTCCTGGCATTTCCCAAATCTGGTTGAGATAGGGCGGCTATATAAATGGATCAATTTATTTATAAACTGATTCCAAATAAACTAAATATTTATTTTTATAATGATTTTATAATAAATACTTATTTATTAATACTTGGGAGCTGCGGCAGCCCGGAGGCGGAGCTCTCCCCTCACAATCAGGAGGCTGTGAGTTCGATCCTAAGTAGAGGCTGATATTTGGAATAGACTCTCCTGCTGGAGCAGGAGGTTGGACTAGATGACCTCCAAGGTCCCTTCCAACTCTTGTTATTCTATGAAATGCAAAATAAAGCCAGGACGATCTGGATGTTCTCCCAGGAGCCCATCAATGATTTTTTCCCCTATATCTGGATTAGATCATCCCAGTTGCTATCCACATCGTTGTTATTGTTGTTTTTACTGAAAGTTCTTGATTTATGACCAACAAATGAGCCCAACATTTCTGTGGCTAAAGCGAGACAGTGCGCCTTGTCCCGCTTTATGTGGCCTTCTTGCCACGTTAAGTGAATCCCTGCAGTTGTAACAACAGCCAGACAGCTGTTAAGTGAGTTTTGCCCCATTTAATGACCTTTTTCCCAGTGGTTAACTGAACCGCCGCAATCGTTTAAGCGAGCAACACGGTCGTTAAATGAATCTGGCTTCCCCATTGACTTTGCTTGCCGGAAGGTCGCAAAAGAGGATCACTCATGACCCCGGAGCACAGCAACCGTCGTAAATATGAACTAGTTGCCAAGTTGTCCCGATTTTAATCGTTATGATGCTGCAACCATCATTAAGTGTGAAATACGGTCATAAGTTTCTTTTTTTCAGCGCCACTGTAACTTCGGTCGCTAAACCGAGGATTACCTGCATGCTATGAACTGCAGCTGCAAGATGGGCCACCAAAAATAAATATAACCACCCTGCGAGGTAGGCTCAGAAATAGGGAAACGTTGCTATATATCACCCCCCCCCAACCTTTTAGGTATGGCAGCCGCTAGAGAAGAGGTGCTCCAAATCCCATCATCCACAGCTCCCTTACCTTTGGAGAAAAAGCCTTGCTATGAGCTTAGCAAGAAAGGCGCATCGCCGGGACTCGAACGCGCAACCTTTCGAACTGCGAAAAGCGCGCGGGAACCGGTAGGCTACGGCCAACGTTCGGCCAATAAACGCGCGTGGAACTCCCCTTAAAAAAAGAACGAGGTGGACGGGAGACCCGCATCCGGGTCTTTTCGCCGCAGGCTGCCATAGCAACGCGCCAGCCCTCCCCAACCCCATGCGCGCCTCTTTTTTTGCAAAGGGGAGGGGGTGGCACCGAGAGCAGCTATTACGAAACGCGACTGAACAGTTTTGGCCCTCGGACCCGCCGCCGGGAAGCCAAGAGCGCTTTTACGCCCCCCACCCCCTCCTCCTTGGGGGACAAAAAAAGCCCGTTATTGCTACCCACCCTCTTTTTCCTTCTTACACCGACCTACGAAGCGCGCGGCTCCCGATGGTTTCTTCTCCGCCGCTTTTCAAAGGGACTCTTCCCGTCCCGCAAACCGCGAAGCTGACTAAATACAACACCGCCCTCCGCCACGACTCGGGGCTTTACTATGCCCGCTCGAGCGAGCGTGCGTCGCCTTAGCGGAGCAGAAGCCTCTCCCTCCGCCGGGCGTCTCGGTGGTGGATTTCTCCTCCCCCCACACCGCCTTTCTTTGAAGCGGCGCGGAGCTTGACGGGCGTTGTAGTTCACCCCGCGCTGAAGAAACTCTAATTGGCTTGCCTTTCGGATCGCTCTTGGGAACTCTCTTTCCCACAAGGCCACGCGGCGGAGGAGCGCCCAGCCAATGAAAAGCCCCCGCTCGCCTTCTCTTCCCATCCCGCCTCACAAGCCAAGTTCCCTCCTCCCTCTGAACCTTCAGAAAGATGATGTAATGGCAAAGCAGGGAAGAAAGGGCGGAGCGCTACTTTCCTTGCGCTTTGCAATTCATTGTGCCGTTAGATCCCAGCCCGCGGGGCCGCCTTCTTCTTCTTCCCCGGCTCCTGCCGCTTGCAGGGCAGGGACAGCCGCTAACTCCCCAGCGAGAGGGGGCGGGAGTGGGTGGGTTGGTGGGGAGGGTGCTTTCAAATAAATCTTAACTCCTGGCAACTGCCTGGATTAGTCCCTGCTGCTCTCTTGGCAAAATTTAGCAAGTCATTTACCATTGCTTTCTCCTTCCTAAGGCTGAGAGGGAAGAACAGGCCCAAGATAACCCAGCTGGCTTCATGCTTAAGGCAGGACTAGAACTCATAGTCGCCTGGTGGCTGGCCTAAGGCAGGGGTGTCAATCTCAAGGCTCATGGGCCACATCCGGCCCGCAGGATGCTTACAGCTGGCCCACAGGGCTGCTCTGGAAGCAGCAAAGGGCCGGCCCGTGGTGCCTCTGCCAGCAAAAACGGAGCTCGGGAGGGCTGCACGCAGGAGGCCATTACAACCAAAAACAGAGCTCGGGAGCCCGTTTTCGCTGGCAGAGCACTCAGGCAACCATAGGTGCCCCCGACATGAGTGATATCGACCTGGCCAGACCCACCCTGGCTATGGCTTCCCAAGCCCCCAAGGTCAAGCACCACCTATGTTAGAATATTGGAAATGGAATAGGGCATAGTAACAAGATCAGCCAATGAATTGGCATGACACCAGATCAGCCAATGGGGACTGTTTGGAAACAGAAACTTAAGCAAGAAGTCTGGGCGTGACTTTGCTGTGTTAAGCTCTGAGTCTGTCTGCTGAATGAAAACTGAAACTAATCTCTGCTGTTCTCTCCTCTGCCTGCGTTTTTTGCCTGTAACTCTCTACCACATTGGAAGAACCTACATTGGTATTGTACATATACTCATGTCTTATTATGTATATAAAGAAGTTAAAGAGGATAGAGTGCAGTAATTGCAGGCTACTTCTGCTTACAGCCAGCTGCCTGCAATTTAGCAGTTTGAATCTCGCCAGGCTCAAGGTTGACTCAGCCTTCCGTCCTTCTGAGGTGGGTAAAATGAGGACCCGGATTGTGGGGGCAATATGCTGATTCTATAAACCGCTTAGAGGGCTGTAAAAAGCACCATGAAGCGGTATATAAGCGCTATTGCTAATGAATCCTGCTGAATCAGTTATCTATTTGTGCTTTCTGGATGCGATTTCTGCAGCAAACTCCGATAACCCCGATGCGGCCCGAGTTTGACACCCCTGGCCTAAGGTCACCCAGCTGGCTTCATGCCTAAGGCAGGGCTAGAACTCACCGTCTTCCAGTTTCTAGCCTAATCCCTACATCACACTGTCTCTCCAATGATTTCATAGGGGATTGAAAGCCGTCATATCAGGATAACTCACCCGTGCCCGATGCCTCTGGATTTTATTGATTTGTTCAGCCTTGGCTTCCATCCTTTTCACAAGCACTTCCAAATCCTTCTCCAAGTCTCTCCTTAAGGCCATCGTTGAAGCTTCATGGATGAGTTTTGCTAAGTGCTGGTGTTGGCTTGTATGCAAAACAAAGAAACCAATAATAAAACAAGGTAAAAAAACATAGCTGATAATGAATTTCTTTAATATGTACATTTCAGACCCACTTTGCTAATAGAAACAATTCCCTCCCCCCCAGCAATCCTACTATTGCAGGGGTGTCAAACTCAATTGCATTGAGGGCCGCATCAGGGTTGTGTTTAACCTCGGGGGCTGGGGTGGGGGTGGCCAGGGTAGGCGTGGCCAGCTTGACATCACTCGTGTCGAGGGCACCTGTGGTGGCCCGAGCGCTCTGTCAGTGAAAACGGGCTCCTGAGCTACATTTTCAGCTGCGACAGCCTCCTGCAGCCCTCTGCCAGTGGAAACAGATCTCCATTTTTGCTGTCACGGCCGAAATCAGGGCCTGGGAAGGCCGCATGCGGTCCTCCTGAGTTCTGTTTTTGCTGGCAGAGGCACTGCAGGCCGATCCTTTGCTGTTTCCAGGGCGGCCTCGTGGGCCAGATCTAAGCACACACACCCCGTCGGGCCGGATCTGGCCTCTGGGCCTTGAGTTTGACTATTGCCTCAGAGTACTCCTATGTCAGAAGAGCCCAGCTTTTTGTAAGAGATTAGCCAATAAGGAATAGGATTTACTACTTCTTTTTTACCTAATTCAACATCATCTTTTAGTATTTCCCTACATTAAAACCTCCAAGAAAAGTCCCCGGAGTCTGGCATAAAGGGAAATTTGGCATGGATTTCTCCTTCCGGAGCTAACGTGCCTACTCTGATTTTAAAGCAAGGAAACAATCCCTGAGAAGCTGTGCCAATTCCAGTAATCTTATGACATCATCAACTACATCCCTGGCAGCTGCCAGGCAGAATGCAAGGACAAAGCACAGCCGCCAAGCCAAAAAAAAAGTTGGCCCTCCAAGATTATTTTAAATCATTGGAGTTAAATCAGGTAAAGCTTGTAACGTTGTTCAAAGCAGAGATTTAACACACCTCGCTACCGAATATTATAGCTAGGAGAAAGTCCCTTTGAATTGAAAGGTAATGCCTGTCCCATGTTGACAGAATTCAAAAGTTTACAGAGTCAGGTTAGTACTCAGACAATCTCCAGGAAACACTAGAACTGTATGACAGATTGGAAGTAAAAAAATCTTGGGGGAACACCCCCCGCCCACACTTCTTTATCGAATGAAGGATCATAATCAAAAACCAGCAACAATAAATGTTAAAAACGAAAATGGTTCTAAGTAGCACTACGAGTCAAGATCAAAGTCAATTTGATTTGACTTTGCAACCAGATTCACTGATTTTTTAAAAATATACTGTACTTTTCGGAGCATAAGGCGCACTTTTTCTACCCCCAAAAGTGGGTGAAAATTCGGGTGCGTCTTATACACGGAATGTTGCAGAAGCCCCGCCTACCAGTAATTTACCTCTTTGCAGCAAGCAGCAAAAAGCCTGTTGCAGCTTCAGTA
>JAOYMU010000098.1:24730606-24743177 GCA_025802295.1 Psammodynastes pulverulentus
TTTATTTTCTCCAAAAAGGGGGGGGGGGAAACGTCATATTTTTAAAACCCTGGGTCTAAGATTGTCATACTTTTGATGTTAAACCACTAATGAGCTTAAAGGAATGTCAGCTTCCCCCTGGGATCAACTGATGGGTACTCTAACAGGAAGGTGTCAGCCAGCTGATGGTGTCTATCCCTGATCCAGTAGAGAGTAATTAACCAGGAGAGCTGTTTTGACCATTGTTTTGCTTTTGAAGCAGGTCAGGGAGAGGAGAAAGCTTTTGCAAATACAAAGACACTTCATCCCCTGTGCTATAATGCAGGGGTCTTCAACTTTGGCAACTTGAAGACTTGTGGACTTCAACTCCCAGAATTCCTCAGTCAGCTTTGCTTTGCTGGCTGAGGAATTCTGGGTGTTGAAGTCCACAAATCTTCAAGTTGCTAAGGTTGGAGAATTCTGCAATAATGAATATTTAAGTGAAATGGCCTTACTTAGTCTTATATTGCTATATAGCTACTGATTGTTACCCTCATTTGCAACGTTAAGAAGAACGATATCCCATTCACATGTAACAGATGAAAATTAACAATCAAAATCTTCACTTTTGAACCAGACCATACTTTAATGCTGTTCTATCATCTTTATGAAATTTTCTGTCCCTGCTGCCTGTAAATGTCACTTTGCAGTCATTTAGGAGTCCAGGAGTCCAGGATCCATAGCTTTTTTGGGATTCCTGCTGAATTCAAGATCCCTGGATTCTTGGCCATATTTACAATCGATGCATTGCCTTTTATTTCATCCACTTTTAGAGTGGCCAACTACCCCATATCCTGGGAGCTCAGACCAGCAGCTGCCAAAGAGCCAGTTCACCATTAAATTCTTTTTATGGGAAGAAGCACCGAAGTTTTGATCCAATACATAATAGTCAAGTAATGAATCATGTTTTGATTGTTTGGGAGAGGATTTCAACAGATCATAAAAGTGGCTATGCAAACCTCTGCTTCTTTATGAGTTCTTTCTGGGATATCCTGCTTTTGTACTTTGTCCTCTTGCCAGTAATTCCCCATCTTCCACTTCCAGACTGTTTTAGACATGCTGTGTGCTGTGTCTTTGTTAAACCGCTAGCCAAAGTTTACTAAGAGGCAGATAAAATGGGGAATATTGGGGCTGTGGGGTGAAGGGCTGGGATAGGGTGAGATGGGACACTGAAGATGGCGGGGTTGGCTGCATCAGAGGAATAGTTTGGCTTGTGCTCTCCTACATTTTAGTTGGCTTAGGATTTTTTTTACCATTCAGATGGATGTCCAATAAAATAATAAAGTAAAATAAAATACATAATTAAAAAAACTAAACTAAAAATCTTCATTATGCAGCCAGAGGTTAGAAATCTCCTGGCAAGACCCTGAATATGCCACTTAGAAATAGTCCTTAAGGATATCACTTCAATTGCTCTGTTCTATGGCTTCTTCCCAAAATATAAAACTCTTGTACTTTCTGATCATTAATGGAAATGCCATCCTTAGTATTATTAAGTATTATTAAGTATTAATGGGCTCTCAGATTAGAAAGACCCTAACTTGATTAAGAGCCCCAATAACAACTCTTTGCAAATTGTTTGATATTGGTTCTTTTGCAACGGCTCATGAAACATGCCCATCTTCTTCTTTATCGTCATCTGTGCCGCTTCATGGACGTCTTCCTGTTTTGCCATGTTTTGCTCCTTGCTGCCATTATATGATTATTCTGATGATTTCCCCCTTGGCAGAATCCTTCCATGCTCTCTCTCTCCCCTGCCTCTCCTTCTGGGGGATCCACTCCTGTTTCTATGGAGACGACAACCCATAAATATGAAGTCTTATCCTTCATCCATTGAGGCCAGAGGCAAAGCTGCTTCTAATTTTGACTGCAGCAGCATATTACAATCTTTACTGGTATCCTTCCATGGATGTAAAGCTGGTTTCCATAAAACACAACACGGATGATTTTCCCGAGCATCGTGGACAGCTCACAATAAACAGATGAATTCAAAGTGTTGTTTCAGTCTACATACCTCCAATTTTTAAAAAATTGCTCTTTTCTAGGATAGCAGAGTAATAATATTTAGTCCGGTTCCTCTTAAACCTATCTATTTTCCGCACAATTGGTGAGCATGCTAAATGAAACCAGTTTAAAAAAAAACACCAAATCCCTTGAGGGATCAGCAGATACCCACTTCTCGTATTGCTGTGAAGGATGGTTAAAAGAGGGATTTGCTGTGTTTCAGAGGTTACTTTTTCAATCCTTATTCATTAGGCTTCTAAGCATGTGGATTGTGTGTGCAGTGCAAGCTATAGCCAGCAATGGGGGAGGGGAACTGGAATTGGGGAAAGAGAAAGGAAATAGCACAAGCTTAAACAGGCATCACTTAAATACTGTATGTTTAAGCAAGTCTAGTTAATATATTACATGATAATCAGCACTCTAATAAAATTTAAAAAATGATGCAAATGCCTTTGAAGTTTTTTGTTTTGGTCTGGAATATTGCGGGTGGGTTTAAAGTTTGTTAGGGAATCGTGGCGCCGAATATTGTCCACGTTTTTTGTAAGATCTCTGTTAAAGAAAAGGCATTTTACAAAATGAACATTTAAAAGCAGGGGTTGGAACAAGGCTACCCTGGGAATTAGCAGAACAAAATGGAGCCAGAGGTACTACTGCAATTAATTTCAACCGCGAGTGAGGTATAATTTTATATTCCGATGTTCTATTCCACTGGGGATGTTTAATAGAGGCCTTTTCATCTGCCCCAGCAGATGCTCTGCTAAATGCCATCCATGGCAAGGAATTTCGCCTGATGCAAATAAATAATAAAGGACTCCATTCCTCCATTCCTCTCGCCCCCCCCCCCATTCCACTTGATCAGGTATTGTCTATGATGATAGCTGGCCTGGCTCCCTTTTGGAAGAACAACGGCTGTAATATTACTGAAGGGGGTACAGAAACCCTTTAACACTCACTAACTACCTGAGTAAATACGAGATCACCTTTAGCCCTGTGGCTTTGACCCCTCTTGAATAGCTGGGTTAGTCCATAGTAAGCTGTCTTGGTCATGGACTGTCCTGAAGAGGAGGCTTAAAAAAAGTTAAATTTTTTTTTTTTAAAGGAAGAAAGGCATGGATGGATGGATGGATGGATGGATGGATGGATGGACGGACACAGGGAAAAATGAAAAAAAAACATTGCTGATGATATACAGTTTTATTAATAGTCTTTATCAATGTTTCTAAGGGTGGACCCTTTGATCCCCCAGAGGGCTATGTATATTTCTAGGGACCACTATAACTTTCAGAGGAGGCTACCCACATTTAACTGTCAGGCATATGATCCATTTGCTGTAATCCTCACATCTCATTTTCTGTGCTAATTTCAAGCAGCATAAAACATTGAAAATTACTAAATCACAATAAACAACATTTCCTATGCTAGGGTCACAGAAATAATAAGGCTCAGAAGGGGGCCATGAGTAAAGAAAGAGCAAGATCCCTGGTCTGTACACAGAGCTGCAAGATGCAAAAAGTAAAGCAGTCCTGAATCTAGGGCTGTTTCTGCAGTCAGAAGGAACCCATCATCCTGTGGGTCAACTGATTTACAGTATGCACACCTAAGAAAAGAGCATGTCAGAGCTGTGGTCACAGCATGTATATCAGTCTGCATCTCCAACTCCAAGGAGTGTGGTGGTTATTACTTACTAGCTGCTTAAGTATAAATTTAAACACACACACAAAATGGGAATTTAAGGACAAGACAGTTCAATCTTTCTTGGTTCCCAAATGGAGATGTAACAAAACTGAAAGAATTAAAGGCAGCATGGTGCAAGGAAATGCCCTTTTCGGTGGATCACCCCACTTCCCATGCCAAAAGCAGCTGACAGCAATTCCCAGTTTGGGGAAAAGTGTGCTCTCTGTTTTTAAAGCCTTGGCTCAAAATAGCCAGAAGTTTTGAAGGACTTTTTTTTTTTGCATGGTTTCTGCACACCCTGGAAAAATCACGGCGGTAGATTCAAAAGCGCGCATTGTTTCCCACTATCGGGGCCGCTTGGGAGAAACCAGCATTCCCGAGGCGGCCATCCGGCCTTCATTAGTCATGTGTGGGAGGCCTGGACCAAGTTCCACGCGTGATTGTGAATTTGTGCTTTCCCATCTCGGCCCGGCCAAGCCCCTTCAGTTTAGGAGGGACTGTTCCCCGGCAGATGATTCCCAGAAAGCTCTTCTTCCCTAACGGACCTGGGACGCATTTTGGAGAGATGCCAGAACCCGTCTCTTCGCCTAGAAGCGCGAGGAGATGAAGCAGCGGCTCCAGGGAGCGGGGCCGGTGCAAAGGCTTAGAATCGGAGAAGGCGGGGAAGGTCAGCGCGGCAGCCAGGAGGACCCGAGAGCAGAGCCGGAGGGAAGGGGAGGGATGTTGGCAGGGCGCTGGAGACAGGGGGAGGATCCGGGGCGGAGGGAAGAGGAGGCAGCGAGGGGCGGCGCGCAAGCCTGGAACTGCTCGCTTGACTGGCCGAGGGAGCAGCGATCCCGGCGGTTCGGGTGCTGCGTCGTCCCAGCCGGGTAGCAAAGAGGATGCGGAGTCCCGCGGCCGCCCACAGCGCCGCAGCGCCCGGCTCCAAAGCTGAAGCGCCCCGGCCACGCGGACCAGGTGGCTGCGCCGGGTTCCGCTAGGGACAGGCAGGGATGAGTAGGTGAGTGGCAGCGGAAGCGCTGTCAGGGGCCCGCGGGGACGAGGAGCGGGTTGTGGACCGGACGCCAGCTCGGAGGCCGGGGGATGCCCCATCGGACGAGGAGGCCCCTCAGTGGGACGGGACCTTAAGCGTTCGGGCATTTTCCTAAGGGAACAAGTGTGCGGGGTTGGCTTTGACTTGCCAAAATCAACGGGTGGGAGAGGATGGGCGCGATGTCTGGATGTGGCTGTTGCCCGAGATGCTGCTCCCACGATGACCCAACTCTCCCCGCAGGCAGTTCGGAGGATTAACTGAAGTGGATAAGAGCCGGTTGAGGTGGAGGATCGGGGTGGGTTTTCCTTCGGGCGCCGCGTGAGAAAGTGGGGATAGACACGCGCGGGAGGGGTGTGTGTGAGGGAAGAAAGCGATGGTCCGGCTGCCAAAGGCCCACGGGGCTGATTCCTTCTGGTTGGGGAGGGGCTGAGATCAGCGTTGAGGAATGCAAGGAGAGTAGAGAAATAGGAGCGGAGGTATTGTGTGTAGGAAGCTCGTGTGAGTCCGTAGCTTGTGGAAAACGGGCTGGGCAATCCTCACACACACACACAGGCTGCTGAAAGCACCACCGTTATTTGATAGGACGGGTGCGTGAATCAAAGCATCCCAGCCCTCTGGAACCCCACGGGATCCCCATTGTGCTCCGTGGAGCCTTATTTTGTTTCCTCGAAGGCTTTTCTTCGGTGCTGGCACGGGCGGGCCTGGTGTGTGTGTGTGGGGATGCGTTCCTGGAGGGTGGGGCCTGCCTGCCGCTGGGCGTAAATCCTGCCCACGAGAGCAAAGGTCGCGATTCACTTGCCTGCTGGTGCTTTGAAAGGCAGTACGTGGATCGGGGGGCTTCGGGGTGGGCTGAGCGCCTGTCTTCGTGGGATGGGTGGGGGAGGAAGAAGGTGGAGTGGGAAGCCGATCCCACCCTCTGGAAAAAGTTTCACTTGCGGGGAGTTGCACGGGCAGGCAGGCAGGCAGGGGCCGGCGAGAAAAGTTCGCAGCGTTGCGCTTAGCTCCTTTGCCCGCGCTTGGAGAGAGAAAGGGGGCTAAAGGCGCTTACATATCGGGGGGCAAACCGAAAGCGATGGCCTTTGTTTGATGCGGTGACCCCTGGGGGCTCGAGGAGCAGCGTCTCTTGAGGAATTTTGATTCGGCGTGGCAATGGCTCTTGCCTTTTCTATGGCCTCTGCGGGCTCTCTATTTTGCAGGCACAGGGGAGGAAGGGAGGGGCGTTTAAAAGTGGTAGCGCCCCCTCTGCACATACGTTTCCTATTGATTGCCTTGCCAAAAAAAAAAAAATCCCCTCAGGTTGTCGGTTTAGTGAGCTGTCAATTAGCCAAACTTGCAGGCGGCAGGCAGAGCGGTTTCCAACCTTGTCAGTTTGAGGCAACGTCTGCCTCATCATCCGTGACGTTTATTTTGCACGCTCCAGAAATGCAACTCCCGGGCAAGGGAAGGGTGGAAGAAAGAACCTTGCTGGACTCTCTCTGCCCGGGAATGGGGCTCCTTTGCTTTGGTCATTACTCCTCCCATGCATAACCCTTCGGAAATTTGATCAAGCTTGATCCTGGCGCGTTTGTAGCCTTCGAGATCAAGACACAAAAGCACAGGAGGCGAAGCTCAAACTTTAGGGCTTGCAAGAAGAATCCCCAAGAAAAACTTGGTTTGTTTCAATTCCTCTACATAGCATTGCAGGATATCTTGACGCTAACCAAAAATGTCCTAACTTTGCTGTGAATCAGAGGACAGCCAGTTCCTCAAATTCTTACCCTCTGCTAACTGCAGATTAACACTACTGGCCTTTCTAAGCCCACTTGTATTCTTCTTAGCAATTTTCATCTGACACCCCCTGGATGCATTGAACTAGTACTTCTCCCATCATCTCTTAGGGAAGCTGATGGTTAGAGGCAGAGTTGTTGCATGCAGCTCAGCTGGGCAAGCGCTTTGTTGGGGAAGGCAACTAAATGGTAGCCACTCAGATTCTAATCCCTTTCTTGGTGAAAAAGAAAGAGCATGAAAGCCAATCTTTAGCATCTAAATGTCTTCTCAAAACAGTGGCATTGCTTGGGCCAAGCTATTTAAATGGGTGTGCCCTGCCACTTGTCTTAGCCGTGCCTTCCTGCTTCTCCAAAAGCATAGGGAGCACTGAATAACTGAGGGATTTTTTTTTAGCAAATTCACCCACCTTGTATTAGGTTACTTAAAACCACAATTGAGCCCAAAATTTCTATTGCTAAGCTAGATGTTTTTGTCCCATGTTATGACCTTTCTTGCCACAGTTGTTAAGTGAATCACTGCAGCTGTTCAGTTAGTAACACAGTTGTTAAGTGAATCTGGCTTCCTCACTGACTTTACTTGTCAGAAGGTTGCAAAAGGGGATCACATGATTCTTGAGACACTGCAACTGTCATAAATACAAGTCAGTTGCCAAGCATCCAAAATTTTATTACATGACTGAGGGATGCTGCACCAGTTGTAAATGTGAAAAACAGTTATAAGTAACTTCTTTCAGTGCTGTCTAACTTTAAATGGTCACTAAACAAACTGTTGTAAGCTGAGGACTACCTACATAAAGTCTGTTCTGAAGTCAAGGAGGATTGGACAGTGGGCTCAATCAGAGATTTATCTCTTTTGGGTACCAGCATCCTTAAAGCACATAATTCCAGAGCAGTTTCTCCCTTTGTTTCTGGGAAGGATAATTATGGCTTCAGTCAGCACCAATATCCAGATTTTCTTCCTGTTTTACTGAGCATATATTTCTCCAAAGCAAAGGAACACTTTTGGTATCTTGCTCATTTTCTTGAGATCAGCCCTAAGCAAAATGAATAAAAGTGATATAATATAAAATAACAGTGATCATGAAGCCAATCAAACAAGATTAATTTTAAAGAAAGTCTAGTATTGGAGCATTGTAATTGCCCAGGTGAACAAAATATCATGATTTAGATCACTATTTGGATTTATTTTCAAAATGAATAATGGATAAAAATTTAGAGTAGTTACTTAAGGCTTCAGTTTTGAGTGCCTTTCATTCTATTCTCAAATTGCTCCTTTTAGTTTGTTTGGAGAGTTGCTATCTAATATAGTTGTAAGCAACCATATGGAAATTTGAACGTGCCTTGGATTGTTATATTATGGAACCATTCAGTTAGCAAGGCCACCAACTCAGGTTCCAGTGATGGAAATTCCTTTGATTGCTTTTTATGTGACTCGTGAATGCTGAATAGTTAAAATTTAGGCTGCAAGCTTTAATTCGTTTAATCAGTAGATTGATCCATAAAAGTGTTTTAGTTGATTTATTGGTGGGACCAATTGTGATCAGTGAGACTCTGGGTTAAGGTCACAATTGCCCATGAATGAAATCATCTACTGTATGTATTAAATTGAAATGTATTAAGTATATCCCAGTCCCAAACTTTAAACATATTACAACTATATTTAAAATCAAATTGTTGAAAAGAACGTAAAATATTCAGCTAAAAAAAATCTTACATTGACAGGCACTTTTTCATTGAAAACAGAAGTAACTGTGGGCACTCTTACTTGAAAATATATTCCATTGATCCGGGTAGGATTTATGGTTGAATAAGCATCCTTAAAATTGTGTTATGAGGGGGTGTTTTTTTTTCCTTTTCTTTTAAGGACACTAACATAAACGTTTTCTGGAGATGAAAATAGAAGGAATTCTAAAGGACTAGTAAAAAAAAAATAGACTAAGGATTTACGTTTTGAAGAATGTATATCCCAAAGTTTTTGCAGAAAGGATTTCCTGTAATTGGCCCTTTGTTTCTTCAACCCAAAACATTTTGGGCAAAGCCTAAATGCAGGCATTTCCCCCATTTTCACACAGCTCTGAATTCAGCAGTGATCAGTATAGTGATAAGTAGAATGCAGACTACCCTTTAAACTGTATTTAGCTTGTATTTTATTCAGCAAGAAAAATATTCATCCTTTCTTGTGTGGCTCTTTGATTGCAAGTAGCGACAAATACAGGCTTTGCATCTTTTGAAAAGATGTGTAGGCCCCATCTTTCTCCTCACATAAACACGCACGCCTGCGTGCACATCCTTGAGGGCAGAAGGAGGGCAAACATTCCTCTCACAGTGTGGATATTTTAAAACTGTAGTCACACAATCAAAAGTTGCTCAGTTTGTACTCATTTTTGGTAGGGGCGTCATTTCGTAAAAGCTCAATTCAAGATTTCCTGAAAAATCTTGCGTTTGGTGATATTTTTAGATAGGGAAAAATATTTGAGAGGGTGTGTGTGTTCACTCTTGGATGTTCCATTGAGTGGGAAGCGGGGACACACACACACACACACACACACACACACACACACACGACAGATGCTGTTTGTGCAGCATAAACTGCAAAGAAACAGAATAGGGCAACTCCTCCTGTGTGACTTCTAACTCCACTCTACAGAAATTTTTACTAGCAGTCTTTGTCCTAGCTCCCATTCTCTGTTGGGGACCCCAACCACTGTCCTGCTCCCTCCCCTCCCCTTGCATTTTTTCCCTTTCCCCATTATCATTTTGGTTAAACAGAAAGGCAACTTGTGTACCATATGGATCATGTTAACAACGGCTTATCTAGGGGGTTTTCTGTCCCTCCCTGGCAGTTCCTTACGGCCTGTCCTTTTTCCGAAGAGCATCTTCGGTTGTTGCCTGCACAGCCAGTTTGGCCAAAGTCCTGGAAAGAGACGGTAGAGGTGCACAGGCTTAACTGCTTTCTTCCTGTCTCTATTTTCTGCCCCTTTCTAGTGGGAGAGATTTGTTTTGTGTTCCCCTGCTTGGCTTTCCATGTGGATCTGGTTAGCAGAGAATCAGTCTGTTAAAGCTTTAAATTTATCTGGAAGAGAATAGGGGCAACCTAGCATTTTCTTTACTTAATGCTACATTTTCGGTTCAGAAAACAGCACAGAACTCTAAAAGTGCAAAGCTTAAAAAGAAAGTTTAGATTTACAATTATCACCCTCACTTCCTGGAAAGAGACTTGGCGGCTCCTGGTGGCCTTCTACTTGATACCAAGGTGGACAATATGGGTGGGATGGCCTATGCAAGGAAGCAAAATGTGCCCCAGTTTTGCAAAATAAAAAATAAAAAAACCAGGCAGGGATTATTTAGCAGGGTGGTGCCCCCTGGGAAAAAGGATCTGGAGAAACTTCCCAAAAAACACTCGCTCATTTGGCTGTGAGTGTGAAAACATTGAAGAACAAGGCATGAGAATAGAGCATCAGATGTCGTGATGAGACACAACAACAGTGCATTTAGAACATTTACTACTAATCTCTGCTTAGAGAGGGGGAAGGAGAGGGAGATAAAAGAGAAAAAATATAAAAAATGCAACTACAGTATCACAACCCTAGAATTAAAAAAAAAGGAAACGGCGACAGTAGAAATGCAGCTGAAATGTCAGTTCACCTGCTTGTTTTCCTTCTTTAAGAAGGAATTTGGAAGGGTTGTCTGCCAATCTCGCCAAAGAATGCTTTTGACAGATGACCCAGACCCATGCTTTCCTCTGCCCCACTCCTAGTTTTTTCCAGCTTGCTTTCTCCCCAGTGATGACGTATGCGTCACTTGCTCCATAGGCCGGCCCTTGCAGCCTCTTTCTAGGACCTTCCTCCCATTGTGATGCTGAGCTCTCTCTCCCTGTTCCGCAGAACATGTGTGTTCCTCTCTCCTTTGGCCAATGAGCTGTTGTGCAACTGGCATCTGTTTTGCCCAGATGTTTGACAAAAATGGGAATCCTGGAGAATCCTACTGCCCAGCGCAATCGGGAGGGCTGGCATAGATGTGATACTTGATACAGCAGCAACTGCCCCGAAGTAGGATCTGATGAAGAGATGCTAAGGGTCATTTGCTTAAACTGTGTAGCTAAAGAGAATGCAAAGCTGACTGAAGACAATTTATCCTCAAATTGCCCCATCTTCCTTGCTCTCTTCTCTGACTGCAGCACCATTGCAGACATCCTTGGTTTAACCAGGATGCGGCTTCACTGATGCGAGTAGGTTAATGAATGGGCAAGCCTTGTTTGTGGCATAGCTCATCCTCAAAACGGACTGAGCTGTGGCCGCAGCTGCAAAGGGAGCTTTGTTCTCTCCCTTTGCCATGATGTCTGCAAAGTGTCATCATCTGAAGTTATTCTGGGTGGCAAAGGGCCTGGAAAATCTGAGCTGCCCCTCCTCTCCTTCCTCCCCCACCCACCCAGCCAGAGATAAGTCCTGTCTCCTGTGATGGATTTCTTCTTAGCAGATGAAGCTTCTCTTTGGGGATAACTCAGTTTAATAGTACAGGTTTTGCTCATGATCTGTGTCTTCCCTGCCCTTATCTGAGGGTTGGGGGCTATAGATACCCCTCCTGGGGTGGTGGAGGCTTCAACTTTTCCTAGATGGTAAAAATCAGTTCAGAAGAACCAGTCTCCTCTAGTTGTGGTGGCAATCAGGACTCTCAAAAGGAAGGGCGGATCCACTGTCCAGATCAATTGTGAGACATGCTGGCTGGGGAATTATGGGAGTTGGTCCATCCATCTTAAAGTAGTCAAAGTTGAGAAACACTGATCCAGACAATGTAAGCCCCGTTGGCACGGCCATTTCAAAACAGAGATGTCTTTCTCAATTTGCTTCCCCCCCCAGCTATTTAAACGGATACCTTAATAAGTTGGACTTCAACTCCCACAATTCATAGCCAGCAAGGCCAAAGGCCATGCTAGCTTTGTTGGGTTTCTCCTTGCTTTTTCAGGTAGTGTTCAACTTGCTTCTTTCTAGCCATGGTGGAGGTAAAATCCTGGAATTCAGGTTGGGGAAAGTAGATACACTCTTTCTTTTGGTCCTAAGTCCTCCCGCTCATCTCCCAAAAGCTGCTCTTCAACCACACGTAGGTACCCAGGAGGGAATGGATTACTCTTCCCCAGCCCCAGGACCCTGGTGGGATTCTCTTTCCTGCTTTTACATTTCAACCTCCGGCCAGGAAATCTGATAGTGAGTTTCCTGCCATTGGCACCGAGTTTGTCCAGTAAAAATGCCTCTTGCGTGCAGCTAAAAGTCTGTATCCTATGACTCTTCCCATTTTTTTTTCTTCTGCCATCCTGTGGATGATAACATTCTACATTTGTTTCATCTCCATTCTCCGAGCCAGCATTTTTTTGTTTTTAATGACATCAGATTTCCTAGCCTAGTAAATGTTGCTTTATTTACTTTAATTCTTTCATTCTGCATATTTCCCCCACTTTATCCAATGGCAAACCTGCTTAGAAGACATTACAAAAAGAGCAAAATGGCATTAAAATCTAAAGCCATGCAGATTTCATCAACGATCAATGGGCAATGGGTACGTGTGGACTCATTTAGTTAGCTAACCTACTTTGGATTGGGATCTCCTGGTCAGGAATTCCAGGACTAATATGAATGTTCACTCATATTTATTTACCATTTTTCTTTTAGTCAGATTTTTTTACTACAACATGCTGTAGTAGTTATGATCTTGGAGCGGGTTGATTAGATGGAAATCAAGTCAGCACTGATGATGCTACCTAGTTAGAGTAATGAAAAGTCTACAAGAAAACAAGCAAGCTTAAAGAGCACCTCATTTCAACCCTGAGCTACAAATATTCTCCTTTATTGGTAACATTTATTATTGTACGAAAATAATAACCATTATCTTAACTAATAGTACTACAGGTAACAATAAAAACAACAACAGCCCCTTGGATAGCCCCATCAACCCTTGAAGGTCAATACTGACCACTTTGGAGAACCCTGCTCCAAAAGGACATTTGAAGTCAAGAGAGATGCCAAGGGATCTTGGCTGTAGACCAAGGGTCCCCAAACTTGGCAACTTTAAGACTTGCGGACTT
>JAOYMU010000098.1:24944932-24955751 GCA_025802295.1 Psammodynastes pulverulentus
AAATCTTTCTTCCTCATAAACTTGTTTTTTGGAACTGTTTTTCATCAAGTGGGAGGCTGTCCCTGTATTTTAAGAGGCTAGGAACAAAACATCCAATGTACGGGTACTAAGAGCTTTATTCTAGAACTTTTCTTTTAGTACAGGGTGCTGCCTAGGAAAAAGTGGCGGGATAATAGAAAACTGAGAACCCTCGGCTTGACTTTAGCTAATCATTTAAAAAAAAAAAAAGACCCACAGTCGGTTTTATTCATCTGTACTTTAAAATCAGGCCGCTGGGGACCTTTGATCAACAATCATGCCCCAGTGTAAGTTGTTAAAAGTAGATTAGTTCTCTAACCCGATTCTCATCAAAACTTTCACCATTTTTACAATGACCATTGCCTCGCACATAAGACAGTCCTCATCTCAAGTATGAGAATGACTGAAGGCCCAAATTATCCACCTAGAGAGAAAGAATGCAGCAGCCAAGTACCCAGTTTACACTTATTCCCTTTCAATGGAGAGCAACACCAACCTAAAGTAGTTTTAATTCCATCCCTTTCACGGGTCCTTGTTGAATTTTCTAGATGGAATGTAATTTTTTTTTCCTATGGGAAATAAACAAAATGAACATATTATTCATGGATGGATTAGGCGCTTATTCACTGTTCTTTATGGCAGCAACAGGGAACTTGCCCTCTTCCAGATCAATATCCTTGGAGTCCAGCACCAATTAGCTCCAACAGCATGACAGGTTGTAATGAACACGAAGCATTTACTTAGCAATAACTCTCTGCAGGTTAAGAAATATAGGGCAAATTGCATGCCCTCACTTGACATGGCAGGGATATTACATACATGAAGATTAAAGAGTTTCAGGACAGAGCAAGGATTGATATCCAGCCTTCTCTGTTTGGCATTTCTTAGGCAGTGCACCAAAATAACTTCACTTATTTGTTGTAGTATTTGATTATTTTTTTTTACCCCCAAATGGACAGAAACAAGATACGTGCAGGCTTCGGAAAGCTGTTGGTCAGCTTCCAATATCCTCAGGCAATATGGCCCATAATGAAGGATGCTGGGAGCTATAATTTAGCAAGTTAGGGGTCACAAATTAATCTTTTTTTTCTTACAATTTTTGTATATAGTTTGCTTGTGTGGGATATATTTATAGTAATGATTGGTTTTTTACTTTTGTGTACTTAAAAAGCCCAGTATACTTAATAAACATTGGGTTGACATCTATCACTGCCAATCATCTCAAACTTAAGAACTGTTTTAAGCTTGAAAGACTAAAATTGACTTGGTTTAACTTTTACAGAACAGTTCACTTCAAACTGTATGTGTAAATACAATATAAATAATTAGAAGTCACAAGGATTTTGCAGCTTCATGTGAACTTACTCTATCGTATAAGATACTTCTTGTGAATGTTTTCTCCTTTTTTATGAGGTTATCACTGCTTTTTCTTCTTCAAACTTCCGTCTTTTGGCGATTATTATCAATCCTATTCAGCCATGACTTTCTTCATCTTTCTTTCAACCCTTCATTCTTTCTCCATATAGTTGATTTGTGATTCAGTCCACCTCCATTCTTTCTATATGATGAAACAACCTCATGTACTACGGCTCATAACACTTTAGTATTCAGTCACACTAATTCTGCTCTTTTCATTCTTGATTCTATTACAGACTGAAGGGAAGTTCTCTTTTTACTTCAGCTCAGCACAGGGTGGTTTCTGTTGTGCTTTTAGCCATGTCTAAGATTAGTAACCCATTGATTGACCGCTTTAAGTATGTTTCACTCCATAAGCCCAGATATCCATGTAAAATAACATATTTATGGCCAGGAATGAATTGTATTGAATGTACTGGGAGAATTTCTGGGAATCAGACCAAAGCACAGGAGAGCTTTATTCCCAATTGAAGACTATTCGAAGAATACACTGTCAGCAGAGCTGGGATTTTGACTCCTTTGAGAGGCTTAAAGAAATGTGATCTAGAGACAATTGTATCTTAGGAAGACACTCTCACCAAACACTTCCCCCATTTTTATCAGCTACTTTGAATTTCAGAGGTATTTTCAGCGCACACGTGTCTGCCTGATGTAGTGGCTTATAAAAATAAGAAACTACAGCCTTTTATTAAACACAAAGCAAGAAACAACGAAGTGAAAACCTAGGCAAAGCATTTTTGCTAAAGATGTTCAGGGCAGATTTGTTTAATTTTAACAGAACCTTTATCCTACTGGCCTATTCATCTCTGAATACCCACAAAAATGGATAACATGGCGAGAGGAATACAATCTGCATTCTACAGCGGAGTCCTTCTAAAACCAGGAATCTCACTGGGCTGGATCTTTCATACCCTTAAAAGGGATTTAATGGAACTTGTCTACCCAATTCTGATTGCCTAACATTCTCAAGGCATGCTGCCCTGCTGGTTAAGATCATGGCTTACACTGACAATTGGACAAGATTGACCACAAGATTCCTTAGATCAGTTCTGAATATGCATTCTATTTATTTCCACCCATGCTTTCATTTCATCATATTCCACCCATCACACTCAGTCACCTGCCTTCACATTTGTAAAGATTCCACAGTCCAAGCCTATTCGTATCATCATGCATTTTCTATCCATAGACGTGCTATAAACTTCCTCACATTCATACGTTTAGTGATGTGATGAAGAGCAACATTTGGTCTGAGCAACATCCCCTTTTGGCCATGAAGCCACCCTCTGCTGCTCAGATTTTGTGATCATCTCTTGTATATTTGTACATCTCTTGTACACCTTGCCAAACACCCTTAAACTGCAGTTTTGATTCTACCTTTGAATAAGGAAGTAAGAGTTGGATTTAGTTTTGTTTTTTAAAAAAGAGCAAATGGTAATGCTTGAATCAGATTGTTTCCTTTCCTTTGCTCTTAACTCTTGATTGCGCTTTCCCTGCATTTTGTATAGCCTTTTCTGCATTTTGTGTACCTGTCACAACAGGCAGGCATGCATGTATGTACATGTATATGGTGCACAAATGCTTTAAAAATATTGACAGATCTAATTGGGTGCAGTTCTTTATGCAAGAATCCCCAGAGCAGCAGTCCTTGTTGACCTACGTCAAACCTTAAAGGCTAACAATTTTACGAACGCATTAGGTTTTGTGAATCACGGCTATTACATCTGATGTACAGAGAAAGGTTCTGTACGTGCAATTTTATGTACAGTATTGGAGCAGGGTGATTAAAAAAAAAGTAGGAAAGGGATGGTAAAAAAAAAAAAAAGACAGAATTGCTTTTGAGGCAGAGATTAGGTAAATATATTTCCAGGAGGCAAGATGCTGCAAAATAAACTGAAAATTAATGAGGTGATATGAAAAGCATTGATAAGCACAGCTTTGGTTGAGCAAGCTAAGACCTAGATGCTCACAGAGGCCAGCCAGATGTCTCTGGGGTGCTTGCAAGCAGGAGATGGAGAGACCCCTCCTTTATTTTTCTTCCCTTGCAACTGATAAGCTTACGAATGAGGAAAGGGCAGTTTTCTCCACTTAAATATTGATGATTATGTACCATCCTCTTGGCAGTGATTCTTAGCAACCACAGATAGATTTTTCTCAGGTCCTTCACATCTTCCAATGTTGCATCCATCGCTGCTGTAATTGAGTCCATACACCTGGTTATTCATTCTTATTCTCTTTTTTCCCCTACCTCTCCCAACATTATAATCCTCCAGAAAGCTGAGTCTTTGCATAACGTGGTCAAAGTATGATAAATTGAGCCTGGTCATTTATGAACTCTGGGTTTGTTCAATGATCCGTTTGTTTTCTTCTGAACTCTTCTTCTCAAGAGTCTTCTCTGACACCCAGAATCAATACACTTTCTATTCTGCTTCTTCAAAGTAATTTTCCGCCCATTGACTGTCGGAGAAAACTGTCATCTGCGCCATCTTGATCTATGTAGGCAGACGTATCATAGCATCTACCGGTATTTTATCCAGGGGGTTCATTGCTACTCTATCGTCAGCAGGTGACATATTTCTTAATTGCTGTTCCTTCACTGTTGACAGTTGGTCCAGAAGGCAGAAATGACCCACCACTTCAGTATCTTCATTATCAATTTTAGTCTGGTTGTTGAACCTATTCTAATTGGTTTGGTCTTCTCCATATTTAAACTGAGTTTCATCTTTCACTGTGGTCCTTGACTTTCACTAGAGCTTGTAGATTATTTGCATTTTCAGCTGTCAGAGCAGTGTCATCAGCACAGCATGGGTTATTGATGCATCTTCCTCCTGTTTTAAATCCACATGCATCTTCTGATCCAGCCTCTCTCAACATATTATATAGGTCATATAAATAAGGAGATACTGTAGTATACAGACTTGTCTTTCTCTTTTGCCAACCTGGAGCCAGTCTTTCCCCCCATATTCTCAGGTCTATGGATTCCTGTCCAATGTATAGGTTTCACGTGTGGACAGTTAACATGCTCTGGGATTCCCATTTTCCTAAGATAGTTCCACAGCCTGACCTTTCTCTAATTAATGAAAAACACACCAACCTTTGCTTCCTCAATTATCTAGGCTGTATCACAATAATTCTTCCTCCTCAGGCAGCATAAACATTTGGCATTTACTTTTCCACAGAGCTCTGTTGGATGATCCTAAGCATTGTTTTGCTATATGAAATTAAGGATATTGTGCAATAGCTTGCACACATCATTAATTCTTCCTGTGTGATTTCTTGGTAAAACAGTTATTCCATTGCCTTCTCCCTTGCAGCAAATATTGATGCCTTTGCTGATTACTAAAGGGATCATCTGTCTTTGGCACCTTACTACATTGCTGCCGAGGGGTCTATTTGGAATGACCAGTGAATATTGCTCTGTTTGTTATTTGATTCAAACATGCTTCAGTATGAATTCAAAATATTGCCTTTGAAATGAGGTAATATAATTAATGTTTCTCACACTTCAACTGCTTGTAACTAATCTTTTCTCTCCATAACTACAACTGCAACTGCAACTCCTGCTATGGTTCCCACGTGCTGTTTAATTTATGACATGATTCCAATAAAATATAGAAGTAGTATAATAGGCTTCCCAGTTGTTTTGTTATTGATTGTATTCACACATGTCTAAGTCATTATTTGTTGTTGAATAAATACTTTGTGTAGTTACTTATGCTGTCAGCTCACTTATAAAAACCACATTTTTATTAGAAAGGTACAAGAATAAATTATGCCTAATAAAATAACTGTCCTTTATTATTAGTTTGCATTTGGTAGATGTTGATTTTTAAACAGACATAGGTTTTCTCATGGCAGAAGTCTACATCAGAAAATATCTTTTCTATTGTTTGCCCAAGAGTTTCTGAAAGAAATCATAATGGCAGCTGCCAAAAGGAACCATTTTTTAAATAAAACGGTTAAGCAATTTGAAAAAGAACATCCAATTCTCTCTGCTGTTGAGTCTCCATCTTCTTATAGATCATTAAAGGGTATAATAAATGTTTCTGTGCTGTGAGGAAAAAAAAACCCAGGTACTTTCTTCCTTTTTAAGAGTAAGAAGCAATTTGGAAACAAATCTCAGCTTGGTGAAGTAGACTACGGGTACTGAACAGTTTACGTAGAGATTGTGTATATATTGCATGGACTCACATCAAAGTGCTGGATTTAGCTAGGAAGTCAATGCACAGCAGAGGATCAAGCAACTTTACTCTCCAGCATGCTGTTTCTTTTATCAGTATCACAACCCTGAAATAAAAACCTATCGGGGTCTTTTTCTGTGTTTTCTTTCTTCCTTCCTCTTTTAGAAATTAACTGACTGGCTTGACATATTGTGTGAAATCCTTGTGTTGCATTAGCAGATGTTTAAAGCTGAACCTTTGGGAATTGTGTTTATATATAACAAGTCTGTATTTACAGATTTAAAGAGTAATTAATCTAAAAACACCATAATAGTACAACAGAGGTGTTAACAGATACGACAACTCATTTTCTCTTGGTGTGATGTTATATTTAAGAGATTAGGCATCAGAGGCATCACAGGTATCTTTTGGGTAACATAATGCAATGAATAAGCTCAGGGGAGGGCAACAATCGTGAAATGGTAAGATTAGGAATCTTTCTCCCTGCCTGATTCTCAAAGACAAACAGATCCTTAAAATGGCTATTTTCCTCTAAAGAGTTATCACTTATCCCCTTTTAAAAGAAATATAAAGCTGACATCATTTCACTGAGTATAAAATAATTAACCACCTTTTCATATGATCTGTGCTATTCCCAAAGTTCATTTAGTATCGCTTGTATCATTCATAGCACTAATAACATACAATTGTCTGTATGAAACATAACCAAAAAAGGCAAAATCTCTTTGAAAATACATAGAGGTACAGACAGCTACATGGCAAAGAAATCAAAAGACGAACGTAATTCACACATTTTCTCTATATTGATAATATTTAAGTCATAAAAGCTTTGAAAACCAACAATACTAAAACCAGGTTAAGTAATAAAAACCAAAGGTCCTAAAATATATCCTAGTGAAAGTAGCAATTAGATGTTGGGTTTATGGCTTTTAAGAGAATGGGATGAACTAGTTGCTGACTTTTAACTGGTTTTCTTTAGTTGTCATTTGGCATTCACATGCATTCTGGATAAAACTTCATTCAAGAACATACCCTATTCCACATTTATTTATGTACTTATCTACCTATCTAATTTATATTGCCAGTGGCTCTAGCCAGTATACAACAAAGCTACAAACAATAAATAACTAAAACTATTGTCGTTATTATTAAAAACATTAAACAAATTATATACATGACCATGAAATATGAGCCAAGAAGTACCAAGAGAATCAGAATCTATGGAGAAAGTAAATTGTTTGATTGTGCAGCTGAATATTCAGCAAACTATAGTCAGAAGTTAACAGTTTATTTTTCTTGGTCTCTATATGACAAAGATGGGTAAAGTAGCTAGTTCACTTAACAATGATGAGAAAGTGTCTCATAAAAGTAGGAAAACAATTCCATTAAATCAGTAACAAATCAAATGGATCCTAGAATATGGTTTGACACGTTAGTCGATACAGTATATTATTGAAATTTTATCTAAGATAATCTAAACAGTTTTATGGATGAAAATAATCTTAAAAGTCCAAAAATATTTAGGACTTTCAGAAATTCCGGTCTGCTGACATGACTTCCCAGTGATAGACTATAGTATACAGTAAACAAAAAAGAACGCTTACAAGGGAGTAGTGGAAGAGATTAAAGGAAAAAAACCAAAAGTATAAAATTTTTACAGAAAGTTTTAAGATGCCTGAAAGCTGCTAATAGAAGCTCTAACAGAATGAATATACTATGTCAGGGGTAAAGTAGCAGTCCTGGAAGCCACTTCCACAATTAACAAAATTACGTCAGGGGGAAAAAAAAAAAGGAATCCACATTTCCATTAAAGAAATGGAGCAGAACAGGAATTATAAAAATGATTTTAAGGAACAGTATCAGCAATAACATAATCAGTATACAGACATATACAATAGAACAGAGGGCAGTAACTCGCTAGGGAAAAGACTGAACAATTAAATGACAAGAGAATCGAGCAGGTCCAGAAAAAAACGTGGAGCTGAATTACATTTCTACATCTATGTTCGCCAAAAATGCTACATACTGTAGCACACAGCCACGTTTTTCAAAAGAGCTAAAATAATGGTGTTAGGGGATAAAATACTGGACCCAAAACAGCTAATTCTGTAAACTGTTTGGTATGCAGTGGTTCATTCTGACCCAAATATACAGTGGAAATCTACAATCCACAATATTATATAGGAAAAATGGCTTGCCATGTAGGAACCCCAAAAGCTCCTTGAGGCATCTACTTCCAATGCTTAGCTTTTCAAAAATGTTTCTGCATGCAGACTGGTTACCAATCAACACTACATCAGTAGGATTTCTTTCACTGCCTGAAATAGACATATGTTTGGTATAAAACACTAATCTGAGATTAGAAGGCTCTGCTGGCCCTTTTAGGCTCAATTACATAAAGTAACTGGAGGGCTTTGGTCACTTTCTGGTAAGAGGGTGCTCCTTGCCTAGTTGCCTAAAGTGTTTAATCCCAATAATCCAGTGCATTTACAAGAGATGATAGCCAACATATTGAGCTTTTGTAGAAAGGAACACGAATGTTCCTTGCTAGAGTGAGGTTAGTAGCAGATAACACAGTACGGTAGTTATTATGAACAATTCTGTTTCTTCTAATTTCATATAACAGTCCTTATTCTCTTTTGTGAAAGTCAAGCTTGTAAGTCCTGCCTTTTTCATTTTTGATACAGCCGTAGTCTTATTAATTAAGAGTTGCTTCACCAACCATGACTGAGTGAATGCGTAAAGTATTCCCGAATACCCTTGACAATTGCATGTGACAGGTGAAGAAGATTCTAGCTAGTCTTTTTTTGTGCACTTTGATAAGATCATGCTAGGTTTTCATATGAAGTTTTTTATGTATACTAGAACAATTCAAGATACCAGAACATCTTCAGAAAAGCACATGCTTTCCAAAAGCAAAATAGGCATGAATAAATAAGAGTTGGGGGGAAGTAGGGAGCTTTTAAGTGTCCTGATTCTGAAAGGAAAAAAGTTTTGCCAAATAAGATCTTAACAGGAATTCCTATGTTGCTATTTTTACCTTCACACAACTGAGGAAATCACAGGGTTATCGGCTAGGCCTGACTTTATTCTACCCTGCAAGACTCAATCAATGATAAGGAAATAGAAGGAACATTGGTTGGAAACTGACAATGTAACACTGGGCTTTTGATTTTAGGGGACAAGAAAGCTGGCTTAAATCCCAAAGGTGTTTTTTTAGGAAGCAACTGGACTTCCTTGTTTTTTGTTTTGAAGACGTTTCATTTCTCATCCAAGAAGCTTCTTCAGCTCTGACAGGATAGTGGGGAATGGAAGGATTTATATTCCTTGCAGACAGATATAAATCCTTCCATTCCCCACTATCCACTCAGAGATGAAGAAGCTTTTTGGATGAGAAGTGAGACGTCTTCAAAAGAAAAAACAAGAAAGTCCAGTTGCTTCCGGAAAAAGCACCTTTAGGACAACCATGATCTGGATGACTGAGAATCTCTACAGACTTTAAGATGGCTTAAGATCAACATATATCTTTTTAAAAATAATGTTAATAAAATAAGTGCAATGACAGGTAGGATTTCATGGCAGAGGACTGGGGGGGCGGGGAGCACTCAAAGAAGGCAAGAATTCCTAAAAATAGGAGTTCCTAAGAAAGAAGATATTAAAGCATAATTACAAACAATTCCGGTGGGGGGCGGGGAAGAGGGAGACAGAATAAATCAATATGGCTGCACACACACAAAAAAATTACCAATAATTTGGACAAAAAAAAGAGACACACACATAGGAAAAGAAGCCCAGGTCAGTTCCTTAATAAGTACTTATAGATGTCCTTAAACTTAAAGTCAGAAAACTTGAGAAGTAAGTTGCCAAAGGATGTTAAGAATAATAAAAAGCACATGAACAGAGTAAGAGGTAGGATTCAAACTTGGAATTCCATAGTCAGTGAGTACTTTTTTCAGATCACATCAATTGCATTTTAGAATACTGGTGGTCTGGCCATATCACAATTGACAGAGAAACCCTAATGAACTAATTTGATCAATTTTTAAAGAACTAGATAATCTTCCTAATATATCATGGGAGTCCTTTACATAACTTAGCTTGATGTTAGTACACACCTGAGCAGACTACAATAAAATATAGCATTCTAATTAGAAAGCTAGCTGAATGTGGGATGAATGCCAATAACTAGTAGACATATTGATAGCTCAAAAATTTCAGGCATGGAGTGAGGTATTGAATAGCAGCTAACATTCAGTCCTACTCTTCAAAATGTATATTAATAGCTGGGATGCAAAGGTATAGAGAATGTTTATTGAATTTTGTTGACACAAAATCAGCTAAAAACAAAAGTTGAAATACTATTGTTCCGTTAGAATGAATCAAATATTGTAGAATAAAATTTAAGATAAATACAAACTGCACTTAAGAAGCAGAAAATATATCTATTAGTACAGGTGAGATGCTGCCCTGGAAATAATATGCAAGAAAACATTCGTAGAGAGTAGTAGTTGATTACAAATGAAGTACTACATTTTTTAACTTAAGGATATATCGGAGCAATATCCCCTCAGGAAGACTTCTAAAATTGCTGACTACACTACTACTGGAAAACCCATTTGTATTTTTATTGGTTTTATAATGTTTAGTAAAGATATGCACTGACTTCCAAATCACATTTCTACAAATCTTTTCTATTAAAAGAGTTCCTCTCGAAAGTTGCTGAAGCTGCAACCTCTGAATGTGCTTTGATGCCCCTATGGTGGTTGTATAACCAACTTGCATACACTTTCATCATACTCTCCCAACTACAAAAATGTAGATTAAGTGCAAGTAGAGCTCAAAGGGGAAATCCCCAAAATGAAGTCCAATTTACTTTCTAGGTAATGAATAGATGAGCCTCAGAACTAATCACTGCCACTCTTTTCAAAACCCTTTTGACTCTTTTCTTGATCCTGATAATGAAGACCAAAAAATCAGACCTTATCTCCTCCTACCTTGAAGGCATGCAAAGTCCATTATATTTATCAGCTGTATGTCAGAATGGAAGACACCAACCTGCAATAATCTTCATAGTCAGAAAAATCTTGACTTGGCTAGTGTCCAGAACTATATCCAAATGCTCTAGACCAGTGGTTCCCAAACTTTTCCGGTCCGCGGCTCACTTACGTGCTTCCGATTTCTTCTGCGGCTCCCTTAAAAAATTC